>JASDQU011401876.1:28933-39351 GCA_032191745.1 Picea mariana
AATATGATTTTCAACTTCATTGTAAATATCCATGTTATTTCAAGCATTGCAAGTGTGGACAGCATCCAGCGGAATTTGAATACCGAAAAGAAGGCCCTAAAGTTTTGAGGGATGTTGTCAGTGTGCTTTCTATTCAGTTTAGTTTTTAAACTCATGATCATTTGTAAAAAATCAGTTATTGAGTCAATTTTTAAGTTAATAAAAGCCCAATGGGATAGGCACATGGTCTTTTGTTCTTTGGCACCTCACAAGGAAGATGCCATCCTCATTGGAGACAGTGTTAGTGTCATATAATAGGTTGTTAGAGTTTGAATTGAGTTCAATGTGTATTGTAGAGTAAGGTCATGCCTTGGCCTTATAAATACCATGGCACTTTCTCTTAGGTGAAAATGATTTTATGATTCAATTGGTTTTTTTGTTAAATAGCAATAAAAATGCTTGAATAGGGTCTTATAATAAAGTTTAAGTCATGTCAAATAAGTTATGTTGTCTTCGGTGTCCAAATTTGTACTAAATGGATATGGGTTGGCATGTCATCAAAGGATCATAATGAGAGGTCATGTGAGTCAGTCATGGTCAGTTAGATTCAGTCATGTCATGTACAACAAATCTCATGAAGTCGGATCCATTTGTGGTATGTGACATCACCAAGTGATTGGAGCACTGCACAAGTTGCTACACAACTTCCTAATGCTGCGCAAATTTGGTAAAGAAGTACAACAAGGAAATGATTGGTTTTACTGGCTATTTTATTTGATATTGGCATTCAAATTACCTCATTCTTCATGCAGCAAACCTTCCAAGCACCATTCTTCCTTTCTGCAACTCGCAAATCCCTCATTCAAAGCTCGCTACACACAGACTCCAAGGGACGTTGCATTTCTAGCGCTGCACAATTTTGTTGTGCACCTCCTTCATTGCATCTTGCATCCTCTAACTGATTGGTTTGGGTTCCTAGTTGATTTTTAAATAGGAAGACCTTTCTTATGAACCCAAAGACCTATATTTTTCCTTAAAACGCAGAGCCATAATATTTCCTTGCACAAACCCTAGCTTTTCCCTTTTGTTGCGCATATGTTGTTGTTGCGTTTTCACCCTACAAAAAATCCCTTTCACCTTATTCTCACAAGCAAATAAGAATACACCAGCATCATGGCAACTCCAGAAGGAAAAAAGAAGACAACCAAGGGAGGTGACATTGTCAGGTTCGAGCCTCAAGATCTAAATCTTGTTAACGGAGATCCGGTAGTGAGGGTTTCATTTGAACAAGATGGGTGTATCAGATTTTGTGAAAAACTTCAGGGATACAAAATGCAAGCTGCAAAGGAGTTTTCATTGAGTTTCAATGGCATTGAAGATAAGGTGGGAAACATTCAATTTCAAGTTTCTGAGGACACCATCGTTGCTGCAACAGAGATCCATGCTCATGGAGAGCAATGGTGTAAAGGTATGCAACTAGAACTGGCTTGTTATCATGAATTCTTGAAGCATGAGTTTAGGGACACAAACTTTGGAGCCACAATACCTAGAGAATTGTTATTAGAAAATCATAGCAAGTTGTTGAGGTTAATTCAAAGATTTTTCACCTGTGAGGGGAGGTTCACTAGGATTTACCAATACCACATCAGACTTTTGATGCATTTCACTAGTAGGAAACCTTTGAACTTGCCCTATTACCTCTAAAAAATCTTGGGGAAAATGGAAAACAAGGTGCAGGTAAGGAAAGACCAAGTTGAACCCATCATTTTCCATTTTTCACTGATAAAATTGTTGGTGCTAGAAGAGCTCATAAAAAAGAACTCGACATGGGATTCCTTCTTAACTTCATCAAGGATAGTAGAAGAGTCTTTCAGCAATCCCCAAAGCAGGAGAGATACCCCTTCATCTGTTGCAAAAACCACCACATCAGTCCCTGAGAGTTCCATTAAGAAGAGGACAAAAGAAATTGAAGAACCTGCAGTGAGCCAACTGTTAGAAATAATAGATGTGCTTGTTTAACCATAGACAATATAGAAATATTGTCACCCAAACATAGGCCGAAGCCACCCCTGAGCACCTTAACCTTGACAGAGAATGATTATGGAAGCAAACCCTAGGCCTAATAGCCAATCAGTGTAGCATACCTCTCTCTAGAGCAAGCATACATGGCAGAAATTCCAAACCATAACCAATAGAAAGTCCAAGCCTAAACCGAGAATACAGATTGCAGTAGCTACAGCTACAACTACTCTCCATACTTGCGCACTTACCCAATTTCTGCAGTGCACACTTGTACATTTCTGCAGTTGCGAGCTGTGTGTACCAAATGAGATGTGGCTTCCTGTATTTATACTATTTTTCCTGAGTTGTCTAGGCCGAATTCTCATTCTGGAGGCTAAACACTTAATATTAAATATTTCCTTGAGCTGACTTGTCTTCTAGGGTTATGTTCAATGCTTTAGGGTTTCTTCTTACTTCTAGAAATATTCTATTCTCGTCAGGGTTACACGTGGAGGTAAATACCTCCTGCAGCTACCATAATATCAACACTCTCTCCTAGCTAGGGAGGTATTGAAGGCAATGGTCTTGAGCACAAACATACCATTCAACCGGTTGCATCATCATAGTTGTACAGACTATCTCATGATTAGATCATGAGCACCATCATCACTATCATCTCATAGCATCAACTGCATCATCTCTCGAAGCCATACTCCATCTGAGTAATCAGGCATGATGTTGAATAAGTCTATCACTCTAGAGAGTGATACAAGGACCATTCTTCTAATCCAGACATATGTCCTAGAAGAAAGGATGATTTTAGGGGCGAAATTTTGCTCATGGGCGAAATTAAGGGGCCTCCAAATTTTTATTGGGCAAAATGTTTGTATTAGAGTGATTTTTGAAAACTTATATCAATAGCCCCTAATTTATTTTAAAATAAAATTCGTAATGAGGGTTAGCCCATATTTCTATGATCCAGAGTGTTGTGGTGGGAAATCCCCCTACGGACTAGCATTTAGGGTTATATTATGCATGCAGATAAGACCGAAAGAATCCAACTTTCTACCTTCATCCCAGACATAATCCATGTTTCTTTTAAGAAAATACATGATTAAACAAACATGCCTTGTTCTAGACGTTCGATGTCGATCCTTCTTCACACTTGATCGCTTGTTGGCAGCTATCCTCTCAAGACTGACCTACATACAAAACAAGCAACAAACTCTACATGCATTTGTTCTACAAATTAATGGGTTAGAGATTCAAACATATATTCACTAAACTATGAAGAACTCATATAGTGGGACGGGAAAAGTATTTCTTTATTATTAACTTTAATGAATCAACTTACAATGTCGAGACTGGCCACTGCTCTGCGAACCTGATCCTGGGATCCTCTTCAAATGTCCTCCAAATTCTTTGCTTTGTATCTCTCTTTGCACACGGATGGCTAAAGGGTTGGGACAATGGGAATGTGCAATTGGGTAGAGTTTCTTTACTCTTATTCTCCTCTTCCAAATGGGACCCCTAACCCTTCTTTTAGAGGCTAGAAGAAGCTAGTTATTTGGACAAACCCTCGTCCATGCATGGCCGGGAGTTTCAGTTAACTCACCCAAAGCTGTGTGTTCCATTGAAAACTTTCCTTTTTTCGTGCTTTTGTAGGTCCACGCATGCAATAATGGAGTAGGGCGCGTGGGCCCTTATAAAAGAGGTTTTTTAAAGAGTTCTTCAACAGTGCTTTAGCAAAGAAGGGATCTGAGATGGCCTGATTCCAGGTAAGCATGTATGGTGCAAATTAGGGTTATAACAGATGCCCCCTAATGTGTGAGGTCAGAAGAGCATCTGATGGCCGAAATACATTACCAATTTTTACTGATGTGCCGAACAAGTGAGCCTAGGGACCAGGAACCGGGAGGCGTCGTCTGCAAAATAACAAATTTCTCACCGAGGTGGGCATACCCATGCTCGGGATAAAATAGAATCATGGCTACCCATCAAATACACTGTAGATCCATGTCAAATAACTATAAAAAGTGTAGCCACAAACAATACACAGTGGAGCTACATCTCAAAATCAAAAAGATATACATATAGAGTATCCATCTTCTAGAAGTTGATACAGCCTAATGGCTAGAGATGAGGTCTTCAGAGCTCGAGCAACAACTTAAAAATCTTCAAAGCTCAAGGTAGGAGTGTAATATGAGTGTACTACTTCACTACCCAGAGGTCTTCGACGACTCGTCAGTTGTGGACTAGAGAATCTTGATGATCAGACTGAAGTCTTCATTGATTTCAAACAAAGACTTGATTGGATGTTCAGGATGGTTGGGTATGAGGGAAGAGACAAATTGTAGAGAGGCCAACTCAGGCTTGGTAGAAACTTCCCTTGGACAATAGCACGACAAATGATGAGACTTAGGCAGCACGGAATTAATCATAAGTTTACAAAGTAGGAGGCAACGCAAACTCTCCATATGTTTGGAAGAATAACCAAATGGAGGAGGACACAACTCTATGTAGTGAGAATAGATTCCTAAGGTCGTATTACATCTCATAGTTTGATGAACAAACAGACAGATGTGTTTTATCCAAGGGCGACTCATTATGCTGCCAATAAAGAAAATACTTTTCCCTTCCTCTTTTTGGGGTATATTTGATTTTTTTGTCTTTTTCAATAATTTTGGAAAAAAGAATAAAGGAATATTATGTTACAATGGAGGAACGAGTGTTACAAACATACAAGTTCAAGGTGCAAGGACAAGACTGATGTTTAGAATAATGATACTCGGGAAAAATCCTCCGGGGGACAAGGGTGTTAAGACACAGAAGCAAAGTGCTACAAGGCTAGCGTATAAGGTATGCAAACGCAGTTAACAAAACACACAATGGTAATGTCCTTCGATGTAAGTTTAACGAGCCCAGATAAGGTAAGCTCGATGGTTTTTCATATTTAAAGAGTCCGAAAAAACATAAAAGGAGACTCCATTGGGGTACCTTTTTCGAAGATAGTCTAGTCGATTCGAAAAAGGGGTAAACTAGCACCAACAAGACGTCTATTCAAAACCATTTTAACGAGTGTGATAAGGGCAAGATCACTCGACCATTTTTTCATTTTTATAGAGTCTAAAAAAAGCTTAACTATGGACTCCATCAGGAATGTTCTTCTAGACCAGTTTAACGAGTGTGAGAGAATAAGGTCACTCGGTGATCTTTTCAATTTTAGGGAGTCTGAAAAGAGCTTAACTATGGACTCCGTGGGGATTCCTTTTTCGTAAATTTAGTCCCTTAGGCCCGAAAAAGGGTTAAAATGATACCTGAGAGTACTCTTATAGAGAAATGAAGTTCCATAGAGTATACCTTTGTTCGTACAGTTGATCATCCACACTGAAAAAGGGGTAAACTACCGTCGGACAGACGTGACTTCAAATTTTATTTTAACGAGCGTGAAAAGCCACAAGATCGCTCGACAAACTTTTCATGTTTAGAGGGTCTGAAAAGGGCTTAAAAGAAGACCCGTAGAGGTTACTTTTCTCAGTTAATCCGAACGAGATCGAAAAGCATAAATGCAGCCTTGCCAGATGTTTCTTTCGGATCTCAAAGCGATCTTGAAAAACAACAAAGTTAGCTCATGATTGACTCTTTGTGGGTTGATGCCTGACATCTCCTCGGGGGAGCAGTATGCTCCGATGAAAACAGTGTCTATGACGCCAGGGGTTTTGGAGATATTGATAGGTATCGTTTCAGCAATGGTTTCCATATTACCCTCAGCATAGATCTCGTGTGTAGCTAAAAGATTAATAGGACAACACCTATCTCCAGTCATAGTCAAGGTGAATTCTCCAACCTCGATTTTTCTTAACTCTGGGAGGAAGTATGATCTGTGATGAAGATCATCCCAGGTTTTGTCCGGACTAGTCATTGCTTCAATTATTGCTTCATCAGAGGGAAAGACTAAGTCTAACGAATCGGTGTCAGCGAGAGAATCTTGAGCCCAAATAGGCTCTAGAAGCAGAACGAACTCTTGTGCAGGAGTTGGATCTGGGTTGGCTGAAGCTTGCTGGACTAAAGAGTACGCTACTTCAACTACGGACAAGGAAATGGACATGCTCAGGTGCCCTGTCCCATCCATCGGGGTCGATGGGGAAGGAAGTATCCATGGATCGTTGAAGTAAGTCGTGCGGAACGACAAAACTTGAAAAATCTCAACCTTATGGTGATTGGATATAAACTTGATATCTCCTTGAGGGGGTGGGTAATCGAAGGTACCCATCAAAGATGGGCACAAACCAACCCCTACGTTGACCATGCCTGGTTGAATATTATCAATCATCGGGACCGTGGATGCCCCCAATGAAGGGTCAGGTCTAGAGAAAGACAATTGATCGATGGTCACAATCGGGTCCTCGTGTGGAAACAACAAGACCCGGAAAACTATATCAACCACAGCTTCCATGGCATAAGTCCAACTCCTCCCGAACAAGAGGTTATAGTCGAGGGGTGTGTCGACTAATTCTACCTCGACACACACAGTCTTCCCTCCTAACTGCACGGGGAAAGAGGGAATGATACCATGTGGTCGAAACAAATGACCGTCAAAAGTAGTGAGAAGAGTAGGCGACAGAGACAAAACGGGCTAGACAATGGCCTTCCAACATGCCAACGACATGATGCATGTTGATGCGCCCTCATCAACCACTGTGCGAAATATATTGCGAGTAAAAAATTTCGTGGGATAAGCCACTACTATCTGAAACACGACATGGTAAGGTAGATGAGGTTTTAGGTTGGTTCCATCCAGCTTGATTGTACCTGAATTACAAGTCTTAGTAGATCCTAAAGAGGTTAACAAGGCTTTCTTCTGGGAAGGGCAGCTTTGGAGGACCTCCAAAGCGGACATCGCACAATGGGTTTGTGATAAATCTTTCACCACAGAATAGTTTTGGGTGGCCCTTGCGTTTGTGTTGTGAGAAGATTTTTTGAACACATCTTTGGGGATGCGTGTCATTGTTTCGCCCAGCGTCTTCTCAATTTGTAGAGGAAGAGATGGGATTTCGGCTTCTTTTCCCTTCTCAGAAGTGCTTGGTTTACTGTAGTCATATTCTCTAGTGGATATGAAAGCATCACCCTTCATCATATATACATTCACGGATGCGGGATTGTTCGAAGGCAGAGAGGGTCCTTGATTGCCTTTTTCCGCGCTTGTAGAGGCTTAGGTCAGGTTTTTCCCATGTTGAAATGGATTGGTTAACACAACAGGTTGTTGCTGTGTCACAAACTTTTGGGCTTCTGCAAGTCAGGGACATAGGTGGGTTGGGTGGTCTTCCACACACAAGTTGCACGGATACCTCACTTTCCATTTCTCAGTGTTGCCCCCGCCAGCATTATTAGTGGGTTTCCTATCCCCCTTACCCGTCTTTCATTGTTTTTTCTTTCCCTCAGGCTACTGGGTGGCCTTTGGATTACTCAATTGCACTGTGTGTACATCCGACATTTTGGTAGGGGGAGTAGCCAAAGCAGTAGTTCATCTGGCTGTTGTGTGTTGTATAGACAACTACTGCAACTGCTTCGTCAATTGCTCAGCGGGCTTTGTTTGTGCTGAACCAACAATACCATCGGCATATGGTCCAACTCTCTGTCTGGTGTTATTAAGTATTCAGCGTGGTGCATCTAGAATGATCTCGTATAATAAAACATACTGAGAATAGATTAGCTCAAGTTGTTGAGCACTCATGATGTCGTCTTCTTCGGAAAATACTCCTGACGTCACGATGTCTTTGGAAAAATGTGGGACCAAAGACTTAAGGAACCACTCGAGCAGGAATGCTGGTGGGACTGGTACCTTTATTAAACTCTTTCAGCATCTCCATTCTCGGATGTGATCAGAGATATGGTCCGCTTTTGTTTGTGAGAAATTGGCCAGCAATTCAGTGCCACCGCCGTATCTCACAGGTAACTGGAAATGGTTTAGGAAATCCATCGTCAGTTCGCCAAAGGAAGAGTATCTTGAGCGATCGATCTCAATGTACCATTTCGCGGCACTCCCAATGAGAATACGTTGAAACAATCACAACTATACAGAGTCATCTTTCAACGAGTTAGATGAGCACCAAAGATGGAAGGTAGTCACATGATCTCCTGGATCTTCATTAGGCTTGGCTTCGAACTTTGGGATGTTCGAAGGCAACTTCGTCAGCATAGAAGGCCAACGTGGATCGTGACAGATAGGGTCATTCAACAACCTTTTCAAGTCTGGCAAATGCAAGGTTGCCAGGAAGGGTAGTTTGGGTTATTGGTGATAACCTGGGAAAAAGGGGCCTAGAGTTTGACTGGCACCAAGTTGCCAGGAAAAGTTTGGCTGCTGGCCTGAGTTCTAGTAAAAACCATGGCCATGGCCAGTGTTTGGATTTTGCATGTGAGGAGACATCATCGACTGATTTCCAAAATAGGACATAGATGGTTGGGCATGCATTACATTCGAAGGACTTTGGGAAGGGTTGCCCCATGTTGGTCCCATGGGGATAGGCATAGTGTTTTATCTGAGGTTCTATTGATTGTGAAAAGAATTACCCCAGATCGGCATTCTAGACGAGGGAACTGATCTCTGCCAAGAATTCCAAGGCCCTGATGCGGAAGAATTTCCTGGGTGTGCCCCCTATGCAGGAATAGTACTGCATAGGAATAGGTTGTCCAAAACCGGGGTTACCCACAGTTGGTAAAGTAGCTGACGAGAAGGTTTTGTTACCAAACACACCGAACAAAGAAAATGGTGTCGAACCTACCGGCATATTATGCGAAGGTGGTCCTTGACTCCCCACTCCAAATAAACTATGGTGTATAGGTGGCCCGGCGGATTGTTGATGCGTGCCACCGAGTGAAGGGGATGAAGGAGGTATATGAAATCCCCCGTAAGAGAAAGCATTAAAAGGAGTAGGAGTGCCCCCCATGTGTCCTTGTAGAGTAGCGTTAGAGCTCCCTGCCCCCAGACCTGAAGTCTCTGAAGTGGAGTAGGAAAGTACATGACTTGTACCTGAACTAGGCATCCCATATGAGAACGGAGGGCCTGTCGCACTTGGATTGAAAGGGGTTGTGGCTGCCACCAGAGATGGGATCGGACCACTGTGTGATGTAGAGGCGGTCGAGACCATGGTGGCTCGGACCGGTGACGATGGGTTAGGAGGTGGAAACTCTCCTATGGTGACAACCGTAGTGGGAATTGAAGAATTCCCAGAATGAGTAACAACATTTGTTTCCATTGCTGTGTGCGACACTGTCTGGCACTCGTAAGGATGAATTGGTATGATGGTGGGTGCCGAAAGATCAGTGGTGGAGGTTTCAACTAGACCAAAATCTTTCGCTCCAAGGTCTAAAACGGTCGATTCCTCTGGATGTTGGTCGGGCACAATTTCTTGTGATCCGGTCGCTTCAAAAGACCCTTGTTGGTCTAGCTTTCGCCTTAGTGGTGGTGGGGGTGGCTCCAGTGTAACCAACGGCAGGCCAAGAAGCCTTCGTGACTGGTGGAGCTCATGATCCGCCACTGTGTGAGAAGATAAAAAAACACTCTAGGGCATTCTAATCATTCAAAAGAAACACACACTAAAAAAGTCCCTATAAGATAAGACAGGAAAACACTAAATTAATTGGAAGAATAGTTACAACAACCAACACTAGAGCAACTTACCGGTGCAAGTGCAACTCGAACACGAAAGCACCCTCCAGGTATACTCTGCAACGAGTGGCCTGATGTTTGTCCTAGGTATTGTGGTATACCCCCGCAGTCACCTGTGTATGTTGCTAAAAAGATAGGCAACTAGGTTGCCAGTGCGCGAACAATCACCAGGCGGGTACAGTCGAAAGTCAGGTAGACCACAATAAGCAGGGTATCGAGCCCAAAACCTATCAAGGGTATCGAGAGCAAGTGGTCTAGAATAGAACTAAGGACCTCGAACGGATTTGAGACCCACGAAGATCCGTGACAAATGCAATCGACGGAATCCCAAGACAAGCCCTCTATATGTGTTTTCCACTACAATTGGTCCAGCTTTGGAGGGGTTATCTCCGCTACCTTTCCGCACGCGACCTCATTCTTATCCCCTGTGTTAGAGGGGGGTCCCGGATAACTTTCACGATACTGTACTTGGACACTCCCTAACTCAGACTCCAATGTTTGATTTTAATGGCCTTGAGGAGTTTCCTCTCCAACCTAATCCAAGGCCCTAATCCTGAACTAGTTGGTTAACCCTACAAACATAAAAGTCTAATAAATTTTAGATTTAGCGTTAATTTTATGGCTTGTCTTATGTCAAAGGGTATGAAAGTGAAACTAATAATGTTTGAAAGACGAAAATAAAAATGAACAAAAACTGGAAACAAAAACCTTCACTTAATGCAAATTTTCAACAACTTTTCAATTTTTTTTTTTTTTTTTTTTTTTTTTT
>JASDQU011401877.1:0-37699 GCA_032191745.1 Picea mariana
TTTTTACATTTACTTAACTACGATATATATTGTAAAGATAAATGGAATTTTTGAATACCAAGAACTACACATGAGAATGTATGGTAAAGTGTTACGCAGCTCAAATATTGGCATGAATTTTCTTAATCGGAGCCTGTCAATTTGGCAAGGGAAGTGCCAGATATGGACGTTCTGCAGCTCGGGTTACGGCACCTGCAGGAGTTTATGGTTTTGGTCTTCGCTAAGTGTATGGGTGTATCATGCGCCGGATTTGATATGTCATAGCTTTCTCAAGGTTTCTATTACGGGATCGACAACTCAAGGGCACGTTAGTTTGGCCCTCTGAAGTTTCAAGTGAAGTTGTTCGTTTTGGTTTTGAGGATGGGATTCACTTTAGTACTGATCCCGGAGCTTAAAGATCATTTCTCTTTCCAGATCTACATCCACGACGAGATCTCACTTTAGCTGAGAGCAACAGTTTGTTAGGGGTTTTTGGTATGGCTCGCTCCCTCGATTTCCAAATATTATTTGTCGTGGAAGGTTTTCTTCACCTGAGAGTGAAGTTTTTCTTCCTTTATCTGTGCGAACCCTACCTCCTGTCAGACCCGTGGATGTTGGTGCTCCCTTGATTTCCCACTATTATTCGTCGTCGAATGTTTTCATTGGTTGAGAGCGAAGTGCTAGTGCTCTCTCGATTTCCCAATATTATTCCTCGTGGAAGGTTTTCTTCGGAGGGAAGTTTTTCTTAAGTAGTGTTTCACTCTATGTTCTCCACGAATTTTTAATGAAGCTTGCATACCTGATTCATGCAGTCTATTTACCTCCCGTATTTAATGCCCGTGATGGCATGTCTCTTCTCTTGATCTTCGTGAGACAATGTGTAGAAAAATATCTCGGTCGTTTCTACGGATTCATGGTTTTTATTTATAACACTGGAGATTATCAATGGAAAAGAGGCAGACTAAGATTACTTGAATGGCTCCACGCAAATCTTTCTAGTGTTTAATATTCTTGTTACTTCTATATATACAGAGAGAAAGGAAATTTTTCTTGTTGTATTGCTATACAGAGAAGGACAGAAGTTTGATGGCTATTTTGAAAAAGAAAATTTTAATGAAGAAAATATTTAAGTAAATTTAAATGAAACCAAGATTGATAATCATTCAAAAATGTTACAAACACTTAAATATCTTGATGGCTATTTTGAAAAAGAAAATTTTAATGAAGAAAATATTTAAGTAAATTTAAATGAAACCAAGATTGATAATCATTCAAAAATGTTACAAACACTTAAATATCTTAAGGAAGAATTACACAGTGTTAAGGATGATAATAAAAGCATTTTAAAAGCAAAGAATTAAATGACGTGTTATTAAACAAGTTACATGAAAATAAGAAATTTGATAACAAATGAAACAAAAAATTGAAGATTCTAGTGATAACATTGATAGTAATCAGCACGAGATTGAAAAGAAACACAAGTCTTATGATGAAAACATTAGGGAATTTAAAAAGATTAAACCTTCTGTGTTCAATGGTCAAATTGAAATAGGAGAAGAGGTTGAAGCATAGCTTTCAGGAATGAAGAAGTACTTCAAAATTTGTAATTATTCTAGTGAACTAAAAGCAAAAATGGAAATTTATAACTTGATTGGGAAAGTTTATATTTGGTGGCACGATATTAAAAAAGTAAAATGTATTAAAGAATGCTAAAAGAATGTATTAAGGATAATGAATTTTATGAATTAAAATTGGGGAATATCATAATGAAAGATTTGTGCAGTAAGATCTTAAGTGTGTTGGGTTATGTGTTTTATATTGTTGATGAAAAGACAAAAATTGAACGGTTTATAAGTTGTTTATCTTTTATATATAAATAAAGAATTGAATATGATAATCCAAAAACATGAAAGATAATTTATGTTATGAAAAAATAAAAAACAAAATTCAGAATGTTAACAGTGGGAAAGATAAAAGAAGTAATAAATTTGAAGAAAAAGGAAAGGAAATAAAATTTTATAATAAACTTTTTGGAAATAATCATCATGGTTATCAAGGAAATAATTATAATGGTAATAAGGAAATAAGGAAAAAGAACCAATTACATTTTATAATAAAAACACGGTTGAAAGAGAACATTTGAAATGTTGGAAGTGCGGTGACCCACATTATTATAACGATTTTCTGCTTAGGAAGAAAACCAACAACAACCTGCATATTGTTCATGAAGCATCTATAGTTGATGAAATAACAAGGAACATTCTTAAAATCAACGCAGCTTTGGAAAATAAGAAAGAAGATAATCATACTTCCATGGTTGAAGTAGAAGGTACACTAAATAATGAACCAATCTCTATTTTGATCGACCCTAATGCTAGTTTAATTCATATTTCACCTAGAATTATGAAGATGTGTAAATTACAAAAAAACAAATTTGAAAAGTCATGCTTAGTTCACCTTGCTACGGGTACAAAAAGGAAGGTAACTGAATATGTTGGAAAGTGTGAATTTTATATGAATGATTTTAAAACATATGTTGACTTGAATTGTAACATCCCGCTCTTGCACACATCTGATTGGGCTTATTCTTTGAGGAAACTTGCATGCAAGTGATCCGTTTCATTATATGATTAACTATTTCGATTATGAATTGTGATGATGTTGTGGATCTGGTTTTTTGTTATTTCATTATATTTACATCGATAGGTGCTATTGACTAGGTTTTTCTTGACTGTGCAGGACTCTAGACCGATTGAGGATGGCGATAACATCGATGGACCTCCTTGGACTCTGGATCAAGTCAGTGAGTAGACTATTATGGTTTGAGTGTTTTTATGATATTACATATGTGACATATGACTAGTATATTATGATGATGATTTTGGATCGCTAACATGTTTCGTTGTTGGATGTAGGCTGATGGTATCTTGCTAACTAGACTCACATTTGGAATAAAGGGGTCACGCATGACGATCAAAGATATTGAGGGAGAGGTGTGGTAGCGGCCCTGCCACAACCTACTAGCACTGCAACCGTGGCTCGAACTGTAGGTTAACGATTACCTAGTTCGAGAGATCCACAATGTCATAAGGGAAGACTGTGACAGTCGCTCATGATGATTCTAAGGGGCACGTAATAAGGCAGAGTCCTTATTCCTTAGAGGCCCTTAGTCTCCCATAAGGTCACCTGATGGAGTATTGACTCCAGGGGTTTTACTTCTACCAAAATCAGTCAAAATGAGAGTGGCACCCTTGGACCACATAGTGCGTCTTGAAGGGAACGTCACGTAAATAAAAGAGGAAATAAGGCGTGTGGAAACCTTGGAGCACGCAGTGCATCTTGAAGGGAACATCACATTTTTGTTAACACTGTTAAGTTAAAGAACTTAGTACATAGAAAACTATGTCTCCTTAGGACTTGGTTAGCCTTAAAATGAATGTTGCGTGAGTAAAGATAAATAATAATAATTTTCCCTTAAAAACTGTTGTCGAGCCTAGTGAATTTAAAACCTAGGTCTAAGTAGGACATTTAAACAAAAAAAAAAACTAAATGGCCATTTAACAGAGGGGGATAAAGAAAATTCAAACATAAATAGTCAAAGTAAAATTTTAATGAAGGATTAAATTATTAAAAAGGAAAATTTTTGTTTATCTGTAGACTTGCTAATTTTGAACTTAAATAAAAAGGGGAAACTTAAAGAAAAAAGAGAAACTTAAAGAAAAAGGGGAATGTGGAACATAGCAGGGAATATAGTCTTTGGAACTTTCTAATTGTGATCTCAACTAGGCTTTAAGAAAGACGTCGGTAATTTAAGAAATGTAAGGGAATATAAGAGATATCACAGAGTGTTTTTAGGAACGCTTTTAGGTGGGTGAGGGAAATAGAAAAATTAAATTAATTAATTAATTGAATTTTTGGGGCAACTAAAGGATCGGGTGACATGTGTACGGGGGAAGTTTATCATAATTAAATTTTAGTAAACATAAATTAATGAGGGTTTTGGATAAAAATATCTAAGAAAAATCTATAAAAGGAATGGCGGAGGAGGAGAAGGGATCACGTCTGGAAAGCGTAAGGTTATGCTGTCGGATTTTAATCTTGACTGAATTTTTTCTTGTGGGTGTTGGGATACCCACCTCGGAGAATGAGTGGTAGCTCGACCTTCTGAGGCGAGTTGGGAGATAGCTATTTGTTGGTTGTGTGTGTGGCCCCTTTGCAGCTCGGGGGACTCAGGGGGAATAAGAGTACACCTAGCCTTGGTTGGGAGGTACTAGTGAGATCTCGGCGATTAGAAAGCAGGAGCTACGCAAAGCGCAAGCGGGGGACATCGTCTTCGAGTTCTTCGTCATCGGTTACATGTACGCTCGCATGATTTGCATTTAAAAAAAAAGGGAAGAATTGGTTTAGCTTTCTATATATGAATATTGATGATGATTGTTGTGTTGAATTTCTGGACAGTAGTTGTCCTTGTAATTCAAATGTATTTTATTCCAACTAGAATTAAAATTCATTTGCAACGATTTAGTAAGAATCTATTCAGATGAGATTTAAATGGCATGTAAGTTTTTTTTTCCTAAGCGCCTCGACTTTCCATATCAGCTTTTAATTACCTTCATACCCATTTCCTATAGCCCAGCATCTTTGTACCTGTTAGTTTAATGCATGAAATTTTATTTTATAGGAAGCGCACCGAGACTCTCCTCATCAATTTTTTCTAAATGTGTTTTCTGTAGTGCATATGGAGTTTTCCGGAGTACTATTTCATTACTGTATTTTTATTCTGTAATGGGTCGTGACTACGCCAGAAGATCCTTCACCTTGTTGGAGGTGTGTTCCTTCCCTGTCCACTGCGCACTCCTTATCTCTATTTAGTTACTTCAGATACATGACGCCTTGGTCAGCGCTACCTCCTGGAGGATAACCCTCTGTATCCACCATTGAATGTTGTGAGTTTCTCTTCCTCTTCAATTATGTGTCATTCACGCACGAGCTTACATGGAGTCGAAGTTCTAAATATTTTTACTTTTTCCCAGCCTAAGTCTGCACTGACCTCGATTCGCACTTACCTTATTCGTGTCATTATTTTCGGGTGAGCCTCAATGGCCGCTAAAGTTTCATCTATTATTAAGTTCCAACTCTAATGTCGTGGTTAGCATGGAGTTAGATTGGCGGTGTTGTTATCCCTTCCATTTTTTAAAATTTCAATAACTTGTTCCTTACCTACAGAACGCGCTCCCCTTGACGTTCATTCTCTATGTGGCAGTCTATGTGTGAAAAAGAAACGGAATCTTGCACTTCAGATTTGTTTTTCCAACGATTTTTATAGCGAAATTTGTTTATTATATTGTACAACATGAAGAATGTCGATTACAAGATCTGGTGGTGTATTCGATTTTTATTCAGGTCCTCTGCTTCTAATTTAAATTCAGTCTATACTTAATCTCATGTATGACATTTACTACAGGAGAGTTTCCTGGTTATTCATTTATTAATACAGTATTGTGCGATAAGAAATGTAATGGAGAAGATTCTTTATTTTTGGTTTTATCATTCTGGTAAGATATATTAGAATTACGAAATTGGAGCATTCAATCATTTACGGATGGGTCATTAGAGTGAGGTGTAATCATCCTATACTGTTTTAAAATCAAAGATTCATTGTCTTACATGTTTAACTAGACGATTCCTTTTTTGCCTCCAGCGAATCGCCAGAACACCTGTAAATTTGTTAGTCTCGTAGCAGTTTTTCCTATCCATTACTTACGTTACTGCCACGAATCCTAAGGGACTTCCACCATTTTGGCGGTAAGATATCTTAATTAACGCAACCTTCCTCGATTCCATCATTGCCAGAATTTCGGTGGGACTGTCCACGATTCTATTCCTGTAGCCAGTGAGTGCTCAAGTTAATACTGTTGAATTTCGGTGGGACTGCCCACGATTTTATTGTGCAGGGTTTTATTAAATTTATTGGGGAGTGTTAAGGTGCTTTGGATGCGCGTGGTTCCAAGTTAATGCCAGATAAGAAAGATTTTGGTTATAGTTTTCGGTCCAACTGCGATGGTTTTTGTTAAGGGAAATTGGCTTTTCTGTTCATGCGATGGTGCGATAACTGCGATGCTTTTCCCGAGGATGCGCAAGCACGCTTGACAAAAAGGAGAGGATACTTGAGCATTCATGCGATAACTGCGATGGTTTTTGTTAAGGGAAATTGGCTTTTCTGTGCAGACAACTGCGATGGCCAACTGCGATAACTGCGATGCTTTTACCGAGTCTATTTGAGCGTTTTTGTTCTGACAACTTCGATGGTCTTTTAGAGGGGCAAGGTCAAGGTCAAGCTCAAGGTAAAGGTAGAGGGTTGTAGGTATTCAATTTTAATATTTATTTATTTAAAATTATGTGCAGTGTTTAATAAAAACAAAATTATTTGTTAATGTGGTCGAACCTGTTGGCATCAGGATTAACCTGTGGCTTGAGAAACCGCAATTCAGGGGCATCTAAGCCGTCAAAATCACCCGGGGATCACACCCAGCCTGAGCCACACCAACCCTTAACATGGTTGGATTTTTTGTTCCCGTAGGTTTCGAACTGGTGACTTTTCAACACGGAGTGGCTTAACAACACACTCCATCACCGACTGTCCTACACCTCGGGGACACAATTTGAAGGACATGGGGGTGGGCTTTGATCCACTTATGTGTGCACAGGTCACGATACTATTTAATATAGTATCTCTAGTGAATATAGTATCTCTGGGTGCAACCACACATTCGACCACTACCTCAAGGTGCCCCCATGGCTCCAGGTAAATCCCTCAAGAGAATTGAACATTGCCCAACGGTGAGAAACTCCTCGCTTTCCACCATTGGATCCAACCCCTTTGGGCGTGCAATGTTTAATAATTAATCCTTAGGTAGCGTTTTAAATAAAATTATCGTGCAACATTTCATTTAAATACATTATGTTGTGTGTAAATAAATCTATTGTGTAGTGTTTAGTTTATTGTGCAAGGTTTTATTAAATTTATTGGACAATGTTGTATTCAATTTTAATATTTATTGATTTAAAATTTTGTGCAGTGTTTTAATAATTTTGATGCATAACAATGTTCAATAATTAATCTTGAATTCAGTATGTAGCCCCTTCTAAGGGTGTTGATTCAGTGATTCATTATGATCTATGTCCATCATCTTATGAGGATGGTTTAAATATAACAAATTTTCTATTGAGGATATTTAAGGATTAATCTAAATAATGCCCTTACTTGCGAAATCCTCAAGTAATATTACACCATTTGCACTTCTCAAGTAAATTGGTTGATCGATTCATTTTACATGAGTGTAACCATATATGTTCCTTCGAAATATTGATGTACCTTAAGCAATGATGTTTCAAGAACCTTTATTTTGCAACTGTTGTTAATCTTTATTTGCACAATTAGTATTTGGATAACCATTCAAAGTTGATGCAAATTGCATAACATTGAGTAATAATGTTAGACGTTTGTTTTTAATCCTTGTGCCTTAAGAGTTTTGACTTCTTATAGAACTTTTAGAAACATATTGTAAGATAAAAATAGGGAGAAGAAATTAAGGTTGAAATTGTACATCTTAGACATTGCTGAAAGTTAAGGACTGCATAGTAGTAATTGTTTATTTATGAGGTGACTCTTGATGTTGTATTACTAGAGTTGCTACCATGATTACCACCTATTAATTATTGTTATCATACAACTTTGTATCATATATTTATTTACCTTGGTATCCATCTTAATTAATCTTGCTTATTGGGGATTATAAGTTGTAATTATATAGAGTGATGGTCACATTATTGAGGTGTTGTGCGAAAGTTTAATTCATGATTGCTTAAACTGCACGCCTACGAATAAGTAGATTTGTGTCATAACTTGGTCATTACTAGATAGACTTAGTATTTCATTTCTCTTGCACCATGAAATTGGTGTTACATACGTCAATTTTTTTTATTCCTTCATGTCTTGAGGATTGTTATTGATGTCTTAAATAAGTCAATATTTTTCCTTCTGATGTCAATGTTAGTAAATTGCTTCATGCTTCTTGATACGCAAAATGATGCTATGTTATCTGTGCTTGTACCGCATGAGTTTCATTCTTTATGGTCATCCTTGAGTTGTGATGTTGATGGTGTTATAGACTTACTTCCTAATGTAAAAATAAAATAAAAAATGTTACGTCGCTTGTTGTTGTAGCAACGGGGTTCGTTACATATGGTATTAGAGTTGGTTCGACCCACAACTTGGGATCACTACGAATTGCATTGATTAGATACTTGATTTAAAATGTCTTTGTTTAAATTGATTTGTATTCGTGCAAGTAAACATGGTTAGAGGACGTCGCAGAGGCAGACGACGGGGTGTTAGGGGAGGAGGTGTGACGCCTCCATTAGCATCCACACTTGAGGCGTCTAAACCCTAGGGAGAAGAATTGGTTGTCGGGAAGGAACAAATAGTTGTGGGGGATGTGGTTGGGATGATGATGTCCTTTTAGAAGATTTCAGAGGAATTGATTAGTCGTTTGGATAGAGATGACGACATGGTTTCGAAACCTCCTAAGGGTCCACCGCCCACCCTGACCGGTACTGGTAGCGTTCATCACAAACTCAAGAAGGTCAAGTTTCTTGATCTCTTTGGTTTCCTAGAAGACACAGTCGTCGAGGCATGGCTGGAGAATATGTTGATGTTATTTTCACTTCGTGACTAGACCTCCAACATGAAGGTTCACATGGCCATCCTTCAATTCAAGGGGAGCGCTCTTCTATGGTGGAAGATGCTCCTACCGCAATTGAACATACTCGTTGAAGACGTGTTATGGGAATTTTTCGAGTTATGGTTCTGGGAGAGGTACCTTTCTAAAGAATTCATTTAGCGTCAACTCAATGATTTCCACGCCTTGCGACAGGGAAACCATAGAGTGCCTCAGTATGAGGTATGTTTCATGAAGTTGCTTTGGCATGATCCCCACTTGAATACCAAGAAGCTTAAGGTCAAAAATTTCGTGTTCGATCTTAATGTCAACATTCGTGCAAAAGTGAGGATTTTGATGCCTCAATCCATGCACGATGTTGTCCATAAGGCCCTTATAGCAAAGGAGGAGCTCATCAGTGGGGGTCAAGGAAGGAATCCAACGAGACCAACAAGACAGAATACATATGGTGCACAAAAGCATCGAACACCAGCTAGGAATCCACCGTGATATCGAGGCTCTCTGAGAGGATCCACCTTCACTACACCTTGGTGACCAGTGCCTCAGTAGCGGACTCCCTACAGAGGACCACAACATCAACAACAATGTAGACTGCAACAGTAGCAGTTCAGGCATGTTCAACAGAACAGGCCAAGGTTTCAAGCTGGCGGGCCTTTAGCTTCTACGTCGGGGACCAGGAGTATTAGACCGAAGACAGGGTGTTGGACATGTGGAGAGCCACATTACCAACATGACTATCCAATTGAGAGGACCAGAGTAGTCGGATCATCCAAACCCACTACCGTGAGAGATTTTGGCAAGGCCCATTCGATTCATGCAGCGATGAATAATCAATAGGTCAAGCACCATTCTACTATGCTTGAGACGTTAGGTACCATTGCTGACTAGACCCTTAGTATTTTGATAGATCCAGGTGCTATAAAGAGTTTTATTTCTAGTGTAGTGATAAAAAGAATTAAGGTAAAGGAAGTCGAATAGGATGAGTTTAGCTACGTAGAAATGGCTTCGGGAGCCAAACAGAAGGTTGGAGGAAAGGTTACGGGTTATAGCCTTAACCTGGGAGATTTTTTCACAAAGGCCAACATGTATGTCACGATCTTGGGGTTTATGAAATTGTGATCAGTATGGACTAGATGGAATGGCATGAGGCGATACTCAATTGTAAGATGAAACGATTAAGTTTGGTCAATGATCAGGGATAGAAACACATGATTGTAGGCAGGAACCAGGGAGTTTCCCTAAGGTTCATCTCTTCCCTATAGCTACGAAACATTATGTACAAGGGATGCAAGTTATATGCGATCCTTGCATTAAATGAAAAGGGTGTAGAAGAAGGCCTAGAAAATATTCCAATAGTGCGAGAGTTTGTGTACATCTTCTCATAGGAGTTACCAGGGTTGTCATCAGAGAGTAAATTGGAATTTACCATCGACCTAAAATTGGGAGCAGAACCAATAGCAAGAACACCTTATCGGATGTCGACCCCGTAATTACATGAGTTGAAAATGCAACTGAAGGAGTTGTTGGACCTAGGAATTATACATCCAAGTGTGTCACTATTGGGTGTGCATGTTATTTTCATACGAAAGAAGGATGGGTCGTGGAGACTCTGCATTGACTACCATCAATTAAACAAGGAAATGATCAAGAACCAATATCTGTTGCCAAGGATAGACGATATGTTTGATAAGATGAAAGTTGCAACGATGTTTTCAAAGATCGACTTGAGATCAGGGTATCACTCGTTACGAATCAAGGAGGAAGACATTCTTAAGATTCCCTTTAAGATGAGGTTTGGACATTAGGAATTTAATGTTTTACCGTTTGGAATGAAAAATTCCCCAGGGGTATTTATGAGTTTGATGAACGGGGTGTTCCGCAAATACATGGACAAGTTTTTTCAAGTGTTCATTGACGATATTTTGATATATTCTCGGAAGATGGAGGAGCATGAAGAACACTTGCACTTGGTACTACAATGTCTTCGAGAGAACAAATTGTTTGGAAAACTGTTGAAATTCTCATTTTATCAATCGAAGATTCATTATTTAGGGCATGTCATCTCCGACGAAGGCATCGTTGTGGATCCAGCGAAGGCCGAGGCTATTATGGAATGACCTACACCAGTTAATGCCCGAGAAGTGCGTAGCTTCATGGGTTTAGAGGGATATTATCGACGGTTTGTCGAGGGTTTTTTGAGGATAGAAAATCCTATTACGGAATTGAAGAATAAGAAGTTTGTTTGGATCGAGAAATGCGTGGAAGAATTTCTGAGGCTTAAGGAGTTGTTGATAACAACTTCGATACTAAAGTTCTCTGACATGGACGAGGACTTATTGGTATGCATTGACGCATCCAAGGAAGGCTTAGGTAGAGTCTTGATGCAAGACGATCGAGTGATCACTTACATCTCGAGAAAGTTAAGAAGGCATGAGGAGAATTATGCCATGCGTGGTTTGGATTTGTTAGCCATTGTATATTCCTTGAGAGTTTGGAGACACTACTTGATTGGATGGAAATTAGAATAAAAACATACCATTGTGGGTTACAACACATATTTACGCAAAGATACTTGAACGTGCGACAAAGGCGTTGGTTGGAATTTCTTAGCGAGTACGATTTAGAGATTACCTATATAAAAGGAGCAATGAATAGAGTGGATGATGTGTTGAGTTGGAGACCACACATATATTTAGTGATGCATCTTCAAACGAATCTACATGAAAAGATTCTAAATTTGCAGTGCGACGATGACTCGTATAAAGAGGTTAGGGAATTTATTAGACAAAAAACCATGATGGTACCCAAGTTTGAGGAATTTACTATGGACCATGGTGGATTATTGATATTTAATAATTGGATTTACATATCGCCCAATGACGATTTGAGGATTTTGATACTAAATGAGGCTCATAGAGAAGTGTACATGGCTCATCCAAGAGTCACGAAGATGAGGACATAATTTAAATCCTTATTCTTCTGGAAAGGAATGAAGGAAAACATAGTCGACTATGTAGGAAGATGTCTAGAATGTCAACAGGTGAAGTTTGAGCATAGACATCCGACAGGATTACTACAACCACATGCTATTCTGGCATAGAAATGGGAGGTCATTTTGATGGATTTCATTGTTGTATTTCCCCTAACAATAAGGAAACACGACTCAAGTTTTTTAGTAGTCCACACTCTCACGAAGAGTTCTCATTTCATTCTTGTGTGTATGACGTATCAGGCACTTGAGATAGCTAGAGTTTTCATCAGTGATATTGTGAGGTTGGATGGAATTCCTAAGAGGATTATATCTGATCGAGTATCGGTGTTTACATGACAATTTTGGACAAGTTTCCAAGAGGCCTGGGGAACCCAACTTAACTTTAATATAGTGTGCCACCTAGAGGTAGATGGGTAGATCGAATGAACTAACCAAATCTTGGAGTATATGTTGCATAATTACGTGATGGACCAACGAAAGCATTCGGAAGAATTCTCTCCACTAGTAGAATTTGCATATAACAACAATTATCAAAGCACCATTAAGATTGCGCCATTTGAGTTTATTTACAGGCGACCATGCCATACGCCTTTGAGTTGGGATCGGCTTTAGGATAGGGCTCTGGTAGGACCATAAGTGATCCAAGAAATGGAAGAGAAAATGAAAACAATAAGGCAAAGTATAAAGGAAGTGCAAGATCGACAAAAGAGTTATGCCTATGTGCATCATGTCCGTTGTATTTATGAATTTGGCGATCGAGTCTTCATGCAGGTGAAACCGCACAAGAGTTCGATCAAGTTTGGAAAGGGTGTGTTGGGTCACCAAAGTACCATCTTTTTACCAACCTTTCACTTCAATTTCACTTCACTTTTAACCATATTCTACTTTCACATACCCTTACATTAAACCATTTTCATGATTACATGGGTTTTAGGCATATTATTTTCCAATGCATCTATTTTAGTGTTTTTGAGTGAATTTATGATTAAATATTGGAAAAATGACATGTTTACATTTATATATGAAAGTGGGATGAGTTTCATGATGTTTACAGGTGTATTTCAAGACTCCAACTAAGTCAAATTTGACCATCAAGCCTCAAATTCGAATTCCTCTTCAACCCCTTGAATATTTGATGAAGGTTTCGAGATTTACTCAAGTATCTTGGATGGAGATTAATCATGAAAGAGAGATTTGTGAGAGGATTTGTAGATATATCCCTTTATAGGTGTGAGCACATGGTTGTAACCAAATGAGACATGTGTGGATCTAGGAGATATTTGTGGATCTAAGTTATCTTATTTTTTGTATAAATAGGAGGGTCTCCTCCATTTCAAGAGGAGGACTCTTTGAGCATTGTGTCCAACTTATGATGGAATAAGAATCAAGATTTATTTTCAAATCATTTTCCATTCTCCAGTTTAGATTTAGAATGCTTTAGTTTATGTGTTACTTTGTTCTTGGGATAATTGAGCTCACTCCAAATAGATCATAGTAACATTTTTTTATTGTTCTAATGCTTTGAATAGGTTTATATGCTTTATTTTTTTTATTAGAATTATTTGATGATCTTGATTGTTGATAGGTTATTTGAAACATTATGAGAAGACCTCCTGTAAGGGAGCTAGTGTTTTCATTCCTACAACAACTAAGCCTTTTTAAGTGTATTTATTTTCAATGCATGAGTGTTTACTTGATGATCTTGATTGTTGATATGTTTTTTGAAACATCACGAGAGGACCTCCTGTAAGGGAGATAGTGTTTTCTTTCCTACAACATCTAAGTATTATTAATTGGAATGAAAGAGTTAGGATTTGATTGAATTTTCTTAGATTAGAGTTAGATGCCTACTCTTGCATATATTTTGTTGGCATCATCACAAGCTTACGGGCATCCCTAGTTGATAATTAAATGAAAGCAATTTAGGCAATTGAATTGCCCTACTTTTTTTAGTATTTGTAGAGATATCACTTGATAGGTGTGAGCACATGGTTGTAACCAAATGAGACATTTGTGGATCTAGGAGATATTTGTGGATCTAAGTTATCTTAATTTTTGTATTAATAGGAGTGTCTCCTCCATTTCAAGAGTAGGACTCTTGGAGCATTGTGTCCAACTTATGATGGAATAAGAATCAAGATTTATTTTCACATTAGTTTCCATTCTCTAGTTTAGATTTAGAATTCTTTAGTTTATGTGTTACTTTGTTCTTGGGAGAATTGAGCTCACACCAAATAGATAATAGCAACATTTTCTTCTTGTTTTAATTCTTTGAATAGGTTTATATGTTTTATTGATTTTATTATAATTATTTTATTATTTTGATTGTTGATAGGTTATTTGAAACATTACGAGAAGACCTCCTATATGAGAGCTAGTGTTTTCTTTTTTTTTTGTTTGTTATTTTTTCCGTGACATGTGGGACTAACCTATGGCTAAGAAACCGCAACTCAGGGGCATCTAAGACATCAAAATCACTTGGGGATCACACCCAGCCTGAGCCACACCAACCCTTAACATGGATGGATTTTTTGTCCCCTTAGATTTCGAACCGGGGACTTTAACGTCACGCAGCGCCTTAACAGCACACTCTGTCACCGACTGTCCTACACCTCGGGGACATGGAAGCTAGTGTTTTCATGCCTACAACAACTAATCAGTTTTTAGTGTATTTATTTTCAATGCGTGAGTGTTTACTTGATTATCTTGATTGTTGATAGGTTTTGTGAAACATCACGAGAGGACCTCATGTAAGGGAGCTAGTATTTTCTTTCCTACAACAACTAGGACTTATTAAGTGGAATGAAAGAGTTAGGATTTCATTGAATTTTCTTAGATTAGAGTTAGATGCCTACTCCTGCATATATTTTGTTGGTGTTAGCACAAGCTTACGAGCATCCCTGGTTAATAATTAAATGAAAACAATTTAAGCAATTGAATTCCCTACATTTTTGGCATCGTTGTCGGGGATGGTGCTAAGGAATTAGGCATTAGGAATTTAAAGTATGTTTTATTGATGCAAATAAAGGGATCTAACTCATGACAAAAGGACAGGTGACAACAAGATCTCGGTAAGCATGAGACAATTCTACATGATTGTTTATAGTTTTTTCTTTATGTTTGTTTTCATAAATTTTTATTTCATATCCCCATAATTTTTATTTGGTGGTGCAGTAAGAGACACCTCATTTACTAATCATTGGTAGGAATATCTAAAGGGAAAATGGACATGCATCAAAGAGGAAAACTAGTGGAGTTTCAGGTGATAAGAATTTGAGGTCTGCATAAGAGGTAACAACTTTTTTTTCATATGTTTTTCAATTTGCAGATTTCAAAATAAGTATGCTCTCTTCTTACGCTTAGTTGCGATTTGGAAGATCAGAAAGAAAATTTGGAAATAAGTTAGTTATGTAATGTGTATTGGAAATTTCATTAATAAAATCCATGCTTAAAGATCTAAAAATGATAAGCCTAGGATGTCTAGAAATTACGCAAATAAGCTTTTACTTTCCACTATAGAAAGATTTTTTTTATTTTTCTTTTAAATAAAAAATATATAACGTTAAGAAAAATAATAAAAATAAAAATAAAAACATAAACATAAGTTTAAAACATTAAAAAATTTTAAACTAATATAATACATCTCTGTTTAAATAAACTATGTAAAGTTTTTGTATATATGTATACAATAGAAATAAAAATAAACTTTGTTAAAAAAAAACACACATAAAACAAACCCACGTATGTTAAAAACAAAATAATAAAAACTTAAAAAAAAAAACAAACCCACTTAGGTTAAAAACGAAACATAATTCATAATAGAAAACACGCACATAGTTAAAAACCCATAATAATAAAAAAATTCGAAACAAAATAAAATATAAAATCCAAACATAATACATTTAAAAAAAAAACCTAGCTTAACCATCACACCATATATAAAACCCCATATTTTTACAAGCTATAAAGCAAGTTTCCAATCACCAAATCGTTCACATAATGGGCACGATTTTCATACGATTGGATCCAGAAAATGATAGCAGAAAAAGACCGACGTTTTTGCCCCAAACAACCATGAATTTATAGTGATAAAGAGCAACAAAATTGTTGTTTCAAAAGCCAAAACAACACTGAGAAAAGAACTTGAGTTCGACATTGAAGAAGGCCACGAATTTACCCATGAGCCACCAAATGGCAATAGAAGAGAGCCATAAAATATTAAATGTTTTGGCCAAAGAAATCACAGAAATTGAAATCTTCTTCTTTGTTCTCCCTTGAAGTGCTGTGAAAAATTTAACACTCCTTTCATAACACTTGTCACAAATATTTAAACTTAATAGTTTTGTTCTCATCCCATTTAACAAGTCACTTGCACGACTCATTGGTAAGTTGTTTGTATTGTATTATAAATAAGTTTATTCTTAATCTTGTTAATAAGTCCTACGTGTGACTTGTTTGCAAGTCGTGGGATTTGGTGAAAGATGTTTCAAGTTTAATCTTGTTAATAAGTCCTATGTGTGACTTGTTGCCAATTCGTGGGATTTGCTGAAAGATGTTTCAAGTTCAATTCTTGGGGATGCCATTGCATGTTGATTTCAACAAATTTTGGCCAAAATAAGGCCACCACATGGTAACCTTTGATTGGTTCACGTGGTGGCTTTTGATTGGTTTATCGATTATTCAGTCATTGTACACATCATCAACCAATCCACATGTCACATTGTATTTTGGCCAAAATAAGGCCACCACATGGTAATCTTTGATTGGTCCATGTGGCGGCTTTTGATTGGTCTATCAATTATTCAGTCATTGTACATGTCATCAACCAATCCACATGTCACACTGTATGGATGCCATGTGGCACCTCTATATGCAAATTTTTTTGTTTTACATAAACTTCAAAGTGCCATAACTTTCTCATATGGAGTTTGCTTGAGGAAAACAAAATGTCGTTGGAAATATCTCGATGAAATCTACACACTGGAGACATTATCATCAACATTTTTGAAAAACAAATTGGTCATTTTTCTTGGATTTTGTTGCCAAATGACTACGAAAAACAATTTAAATCAACAAATCATGAAAACATGTTATCATTTGGTTTTTGAATCACTGAAATTGAGCATCAAATGAAAAAGTTATCAAAGAAACACTGGTGGGTTGTCCAAGGTGCACCACTTCCCGACAGGTAGAAAGTGCATTTCAATTTATTTATTTTCCTTGGGTTTGTTCTATTTAGCACTATTTGTGAATTTTTGCATATGTATCAGTTGAAGAAAGACTGATCACCTTTATTCTTTGATAAACTCACATTTTATTGCAAGTCAGTGCTAAGTTTTTTTTGCAGGTTCTGGGATGATGAAGAAGACCAATTTATGCGCTAGTGGTTTTCAAAGACCACATACTCTTGAGAAAAACATGTCCCAATGAAATCTTGAAGAAGTCAATATCATTATATTTCATACCATATCCATCATACCATTGCTATCAAAAGAAGCCTCTCAGAGCCATTATGTGATGATTCATCTTCTTTCTTTTGAGCCTAACATGTTGAAGTCAATCCTAAACTTTTCATCTTCCTATCACTACTAGATCATGGCTTCACCCCTTTGGAAGTTTCATATGTTCCTGCCTCACTTTCATTCTCACCTATCCCATGAATAAAGTCAGTCTGTTCACTTACCATGCTAAGTTACCACATTGTCCTTTTCCTTTTGCCAAATAAATCCTGCTTGATCTTTCATCTATGGTCCTCTAAATCATTACTTTGTACTTGTGTTAGATGACGGGGGGCTCCTTATGTCCCTCCCTCTGACAAGTCTTGGCCCATCGACATTAGCACATCATCTGGGATTGATACTAGAGACCTTTTCAGTACCTTAAGGCTTGCATGCCTTAATGGAAAGTTCTTTCGCCAATAAACAGTTTGAATACATCAATGTCCCTTGTTTGTCAGATCTTCTAGGTGACTCGACGCACGACACATTTATTCGTACCTAGTAAGATTTACTTGGGCATCTTGACTCTCATTGACATTAATGGTGAATAGTCTCGTGTCGGTTAACAACATTCATTAATGGTTGGTAATCCGATAATTTCTTTCTATGTTCGACATCAACAAAATTTATTCACATAGATAAGAATTATGCCACGATGCAGATTTGAATGAAGACTATATGGTTCCATGACACTCACAACAGTTGGAAACAGTGTTCCAGTAAATCAAATATTCAACTCCAGAGTTCAGAACTAGTAGCTTAGTTCCAAAAATAAGATGGTACAGATGTATCAATTTCATATCTCATTCTATGTTCATACACCCAAGCAGATCGGATTATTTTCACTCCAAAGATCCATGATCCAATAGTAGCAGCCAAAATATTCCAGCCATACAAAGATCTCTCAGATGCATAGTGAATGATCTTCTTAGGTCGGTTAAGGTATGTTGTTTTCCAATCTTTAATCAATAATTCCTTGAATGCTAAATACATGTATTTGGAAAATTTCTCATTCACCATTAACCTACCCTATTTGCTAATTTTTCCAAGGATGGAAAACATCTATAGTTTGGGGAGGGAGGGAGAGGGGGGGAATATTCATCATATGCCATTCATTTATCCTATATGACATCTTTCATAACCCCATCTGATGTGACCAACATGATTTTCCCAACTGATTATTGTTTCTTTTATAAAACAACTTCATTGATTTCCTAAAATGCATCATTGTTTTGCATATGAAACACATATTCCAAAGAAAATCTACCATGAGGAGGATGGATTCCATGCATTTGACATACTTCAACACACATTACTGAATAAGACTAAAATGATTGAATGATTGATACACACATTACTGGATCATCATTTTAAATGCATTCATATGATTGAAATTTCAAGTTTATTCTTTGTTGTAGCAAGAAAAAGAAAAATGAAAGTGTTCTCACACAAGAACCAACACTTACAATATTGATGGTTGTCACACAAGAACCAACCATAATCAAGAATAATAAATGTTGCTACCTAAAGAAATATTTTTGGTTGTCACACAAGAACCAACCATAAGCAAGAAAAAGAAGTATTGTTACATAAGGAAATATGTATGGTTGTCACATAATAACCAACCATAAGAAAGAAAAATAAGTGTTTTTACATAAGGAAATACTTACGGTTGTCACACAAGAAACAACCACAAAAAGAAGCTTCCACTTAGATATCTTTAAACAAAATAAGACTCCATCACACAATTCAGGAAAGTCAATTCAAAGTTGCATGAGAACATGCAACACCTTCAGTTGGGGGGTATGCTGGGTCACCAAAGTACCATCTTTTTACCAACCTTTCACTTCACTTTTAACCATATTCTGCTTTCCCATACCCTTACATTAAACGATTTTCATGATTACATGGGTTTTAGACATATTGTTTTCCAGTGCATCTATTTTAGTGTTTTTGAGTGAATCTATGATTAAATATTGAAAAAATGACATGTTTACATTTATATATGAAAGTGGGATGAGTTTCATGATGTTTATAGGTGTATTTGAAGACTCCAACCAAGTCAAATTTGACCATCAAGCCTCAAATTCGAATTCATTTTCAACCCCATGAAGATTTGATGAAGATTTGAAGATTTACTCAAGTATCTTGGATGGAGATTAATCATGAAAGAGAGATTTGTGAGAGGATTTGTAGAGATATCACTTGATAGGTGTGAGAACATGGTTGTAACCAAATGCGACATTTGTGGATCTAGGAGATATCTGTGGATCTAATTTATCTTAATTTTTGTATAAATAGGAGTGTCTCCTCCATTTCAAGAGAAGGACTCTTGGAGCATTGTGTCCAACTTATGATCGAATAAGAATCAAGATTTATTTTCACATCAATTTCCATTCTCTAGTTTAGATTTAGAATTCTTGAGTTTATGTGTTACTTTGTTCTTGAGAGAATTGAGCTCACTCCAAATAGATCATAGTAGCATTTTCTTCTTGTTCTAATGCTTTGAATAGGATTATATGCTTTATTGTTTTTATTAGAATTATTTGATGATTTTTATTGTTGATAGGTTATTTCAAACATTGTGAGAAGACCTCCTATAAGGGAGATAGTGTTTTCATGCATACAACAACTAAGCCTTTTTAAGTGTATTTATTTTCAATGCATGAGTGTTTACTTGATGATCTTGATTGTTGATAGGTTTTGTGAAACACCACGAGAGGACCTCCTGTAAGGGAGCTAGTGTTTTCTTTCCTACAACAACTAAGTCTTATTAAGTGGAATGAAAGAGTCATGATTTGATTGAATTTTCTTAGATTAGAGTTAGATGCCTACTCCTGCATATATTTTGTTGGCATCATCACAAGCTTACGAGCATCCCTGGTTTATAATTAAATGAAAGAAATTTAAGCAATTCAATTTCCCTACAGGGTGCTAAACTCTCTCCTAGGTTCGTGGGACCCTTGGAGGTTGTGGAAAGAAAGGGGCCAGTGGCCTATCGACTGGCCTTGCCTGATTCTTTGAGGTGTATGCACGATGTTTTTCACATACATGTTTTGAGACATTATGTTAGTGATCCTACACATGTGATTGACATGAGTTCCTTGCAGGTATCAGACAAGTATGCACTCACAATGGATCCAATCTGCATTTTGGACCATCGCATTCAAAAACTATGGCGTCGAACAGTCAATCAGGTCAAGGTCCAGTGGGACAACTATAGTTCGCACTCAATGACTTGGCAGGACGCATAATATATGCGCCAATAGTTTCCATTTTTGTTTGATAGCTAGGCATATAGACATTGTGAGATACTTTATTCCGACACTTATATTTTTGTGAAACTTCGGGACAAATTTTGAAACAAGAGAGGGTGTATGTGACATGACACTCTTGCGCACACCTAATTGGACTTATTCTTTGAGGAAAATTCCATCCAAGTGATCCAGTTCATTATATGATTGACTGTTTCGATTACAGATTATGATGATGTTGTGGATCTGACATTTTTCTATTTCATTATATTTACATCGAGAGCTTATATTGACTGGGTTTTTCTTGAGTGTGTAGGAATCTCGACCGATTTAGGATGTCAAGGGTGTCGATGGAGTTCCTTGGACTCTGGATCGAGTCAGGGAGTGGACTGTTATGGTTTGAGTGTTTTTGATATTGCATATGTGACATATGACTAGTATATTATGATGATGATTTTGGATCATTGACATGTTTAGTTGTTAGATGTAGGCTGACGATGTCTTGCTAACCAGACTCACATTTGGAGTAAAGGGGTCAGGAATTAAAACCAGATATATTGAGGGAGAGGGGTGGCAGCATCCCTGCCACAACCTACTAGCACTCCCACCGTGGCTCAAAGTGTAGGTTAACGATTACCCAGTTCGAGAGATCCATGATGTCATGAGGGAAGACTTTGACAGTCGCTCACGATGATTCTAAGAGGAGAGCAATAAGGCAAGTTCCTTGTTCCTTAGAGGCCCTTACTCCCCCACAAGGTTACCTAACGAAGTATTAACTCTATGGGTTTGACATCTACCAAAATCAGTCAAAAGGTGAGTGCCACCCTTGGACCACATAGTGAGTATTGAAGGGCACGCCACGTAAATAAAACAAGAAAGCAGGAGAGTGGCACCATTGGAGCATGTAGTGCATCTTGAAGGGCATGTCATGTTTTTGTTAACACTGGTAAGTTAAATAACTTAGTACCTAGAAAACTATGTCTCCTTAGGACTTGGTTAGCCTTAAAATGAATGTTGCATGAGTAACTATAAATAATTATAATTTTCCCTTAAAAATTGTTGTCAAACCTAGTGAATTTAAAACCTAGGTCTAAGTAGGACATGTGAACAAAAAAAAAACTAAATGGGTATTTAATAAAGTGGGGATTAGAAAAAATTCAACCATAAATAATTAAAGTAAAATTTTAATGAAGGATTAAATTATTAAAAAGGTAAAGTCTTGTTTATGTGTAGATTTGTTAACTTTGAATTTAATTAAATAGGGGAAACATAAATAAAAAAGGGGAAACTTAAAGAAAAAGACGAATGTGGACCATAGTAGGGAATCTAGTCTTTGGAACTTTCTAATAGTGAACTCAACTAGGCTTTAAGAAAGGCGTCAGTCATTTAAGAAATGTAAGGGAATATAAGAGGCATCGAGGAGGTTTTTAGGAACGCTTCTAGGTAGGTGAGGGAAATAGGAAAATTAAATTAATTATTTAGTTGAATTTATGGTGCAACTAAAGGATCGGGTGACATGTATACAAGTGAGGTTTATCTTAATTAAATTTTAATAAACATAAATTAATGAGGTTTTTGGCAACAAATCTCTAAGAAAACTCTATAAAAGGAATGGCGGAGGAGGAGAAGGGATCACGTCTGACAAGCGTAAGGTTATGCTGTCAGATTTTTTAGTCTAGATTGACTTAGGATTCTAACTCCAATTTGACTACCCTTTCTCTCATGATTTATTTTCTTTTAGTTAAAAATACTCTTTATTTATTTCATGTACACATTGTGCACATGCTTAATTTATCATTCTTATTTTCCCTTTAATAGTGTTTATTTAGTCTAAAATTCCCTTAACCCAATTTAGAATTTTTACTTGGTTGAAGAATTTAGACTTAGACTTTAGGTTATGTTAGCTGGTTTATAATTTAAATAAAATTGTATTCCATTCTCTACAAAAATATAGTATTCTCTTTATTTCCTATGGTCTTGTTGATTTTTATTGATTCAAAATTTATACTTTCGATGTGCCCTTCAAGACGCATCTTCATGCTCCAAGAGTGCCACTCTCCATTGACTAGTTTGGAAGTTTTTTGATGCTTAGAGTTAATGCTCCAGTGGTCTACTTTATGTGAGACTAAGGGATTACTAAGGAATAAGGAATCGTTCTTACTAGGTTCCCCTAAGAAATCCTTGCGAGTGACTATCTCAATATTTCCTCACAGGATCGTGAACCTCTCAGAACAAGGTAGTCGTTAACCTTCAGTTCAAGTCATGGCGGGAGTGTTAGTATGTTGTGACAGAGACGCTTCCACACCTCTCCCTCATCATTTTGGTATCTATGTATGACCCCTTTATTCTATATGTGAGTCGAATTAACAAGTGTCACCATGCTTTCATCCACTAATAGAGATAATATTAATAAATCATATAAAATCCATAAATGAAATTATCATATAACACATGCGTAATAAATCAAGTACTTTTAACCAAAGTAAATAATCCACTCCTTGACTCAATCTAGAGTCCAAGAAAGTCGATCGATGTCATCATCATCATCATCATCATGTCATGTTGCCTGCATGCTCAGGAAACCTCATCATAATACCTTTCAATGTTATACATCAATATAAATAACATAAATTTCCATACTCAATCATAACTTAAGCATATAAATCAAACTGATAATCATAATGTACCATGTTTTTAAACCGAATCACTTGCTCATACGTGTCCTCAAAGAATAATCCAATGTATAAATGCGATCAGTGAAATTGGATGTTTCATTTTGGCATTTATGCCACAATCCTCTCGCCTTGCATTATCATTTTCGTCCAAATCCTATACCTCTACATTCTTTCATGTTTCGAGCTCAAACCTGTTTCTCTTTCACATCACTCTTGTTGGAGCACTCCTCATCTTTCCTTGATCTCAAAACCACTCTCCTTGAGCTATAATATCCCCTTCACATTTTTTTCTTTCTATACTATTGACATGATTTTCCTTCACACTCTCTGAGCCCCTTCATCTCGATTCTCTTCTTGGCCTATCAAAACCATTGGTCGTAGACAACTCCAACTCCTATGATTATTTTCCCTNTTCAAGCATCAACCATTTCCAAACAAACTACCAGCAATAGTTAGGGAACAATAAGACTATGCTCTCGTAGAACATCCCTAGCTCTTCTACAAATCATTTCTCAAAAGTCTTTTTTTTCTCCTTGTGAGTTGCCGCATGGTCCTCGTAGCCTCTATTTCCCTGGGAAAATCTACATCTTGGACTATGGCTTTTGTAACAAACCCAAAATTCCATATATATATTTTTTTTTGTTAGGTTGTAAATAAGGAAATCCATTTAGTTCATTACCATTAAAAGAATGCTACGACAACACTACATAGCTCTGTCGAAAACAAAATAGCTAATCAGTGAGGAGCCTTCGATGCTCTTCACACCCTGATAAGAACAAAAAACATAATTTAAATATATCTAGCAACAATGTGACATTCCATTGTTGTTGTTGAGGAAGAAAACGTGGCAACCTAAATCAAACACTGGGTGATTTTAAAAATAAATTACACTTGGATTTTAGCAATCGTCCAAATGCCTATTGAATGCCTAAAAACTAGGCATCAGTTAGTTCAATATCTTATTAGATATTTGAGTAGTGTGTCTGTTGAAGATGTGAATTGAGGTTTCTATCTTGTGTCTGAAGATGGATTTGTGAATTCAAAAGAAGATTTTACATTCTTCTAGTCCCAACAAAGTACTTTAGATTATACAGTATATATCTTAACATATACGACATTAATTGCTTTGTTTCTCAATGCTTATTATTTTTCCTAACAAAACAAAGAAGAACCAAAGTCAAGGTGAAGAAGAAAATTCTTTTACTATAGAATAAGAGGCAATCTTTAACCCATTTTAGATTGTATCATGAAATGACCCATATGCACAATGAACAATTGAATTTGTAAGTAAGCCCTCCAATATCCCAAATCTAGATTAAAGTTAAATTCATGAGGAGAGGCGAAGATGAAAACTCATCTCAATGAATGAAAGTCTCTGCAAACAAATCTACAATCGAGTCATAAGAAGGGGAGGCACGAACAAAGCCTCATCTCGGTGAAATGAAAGTATATGTGCTTGTGATGTTTACATATGTTATCATATGGCAATCCTCCTCATTCAAGCAAGCAACAATACACTGATTTCCTGCGAAAGCATTGCGAGTGTACAAATTTTAATTTCTTCATAAAATATGTTTGGATGAATATAATAAATAAACAAACAATGTTGAGATTGGTAACAATTATCAAAGAAAAAACTTAAATATTTCAATTTGGTATTGTTCAAATTGTATTTTTTACTACACAAATGGATTTACTTACTTGAAAAATCTAGTTACACTAAAAATATACAATCTCAACAAACAATCAATAAAAAATTGATATATACAATTGCAATTCTACTAAAATTTATCAAAAACATATATCAAAAAGAAATTCAAAAAATACAAAAAGACATATCCAAAAGAAATTCAAAACGCACATATAGTCTAAAAGTTCTAAGTTTCTGTTTTTTAGGTGAATTGCAGATTTAAGTAGTTAAGTCTATATAATTTGAATATCCCTTAGATTTTTAGGATTACTTTATTTATACATTTAAAAATATAATTTAAACAATAGTAAATTGTTAATTTGTCCAAATTTATGTGACCAAATTCCAACAAAAAAACCAAAACATAAAAGGTTTAAACAACCCTAGTTATCCTACACATAGTCACTCATGTAAATTGAAATTCATAATTTCTTCGAAAACTATCAGAAATAATGTTTCAAATGAGTATTCTCTAATAGTTACAAGATTTCAATATAAATGTGTATTTAAATATAATTGAGTTCTAAAATTATATAGAAATATATTTAAAAATAATAATAATAAGTATATTTTTTTTTTCTTGAAATTGCCTTATTATTATATTTTGAATTGAATGAAAGGAAACTTTCCAATACATATATTTGATAAATCAAATTCACTTTTCTAATACATATATTTGATGAATCAAATTCAACTTTCCAATACATATATTTAATATATATTTAAAAATATACATTTTATTTTATATTTAAAAATAATTTTAATGTAAAATATTTATAATAAATAAAAATAATAATTTACTTTTACATTATAATTTATATTTATATATTTTATTTTTACATTTATAAAAATAGTGGAGTGTCCATTTCCCTTTTACGTTATTTCCCTTTTACGTTAAATGGTATTAAAAAGATTAAAAAAACAATATAAATAAATAAATTCAAACATTTTAATATTACTTCTAAATTTTGGATTAATAAATAAAAATAATAATTTACTTTTACATTATAATTTATATTTATATATTTTATTTTTATTTTTAAATATTTTTAAAAGTTCCATTTGCCTTTTGAGTTTTTAATAGTATTAAAAAGATTAAAAAAACAATATAAATGGAAAAATTCAAACATTTTAATATTATTTCTAAATTTTGGAGTAATAAATAAAAATAATAATTTACTTTTACATTATAATTTATATTTATATATTTTATTTTTATTTTTAAATATTTCTAAAAATAGTTGAGTGTCCATTTCCCTTTGGAGTTAAATGGTATTAAAAAGATTAAAAAAACAATATAAATGAAAAAATTCAAACATTTTAATATTACTTCTAAATTTTGGATTAATAAATAAAAATAATAATTTCCCCGGATGGGGTGACATGAGTTGAGAGTGAGGGACGTGGCGAGGAGGTGAGGGAGGTCATTTATATCAGCCCTCACCACACACTCTGCGAGTTATGAGGCGCATTAGTTATGACTGCCTTCGTCCTCTGATGAACCCCTGCACGAGTGACTTCAGTCCAGTCAGCCAGAGCATTAAGCTCATGGCTTTAATGGCATTAATCGCATTTTATCCCCCCACCTGCCTTCCCAGGAGTTCTATTATGCCCTTGAAGCTTCCCGAACAGCGGAGCTATAACAAAGCTCTCGGCGACTCAGCACTGAACTTAGCTATAGCCATGCTGAGGGTGAGAGGCAGGCCCCGCAGGGGAGCTGGCTGGCATACAGCCGACTCCAGGAGAAAGAGACACCGGAATTTCAAATGCGTCGTGACCTTAGTCAAGCAGAGATGACGACAGGCGATGATGGCCGCAATCTCACCTCCCAGAACAATTGTGGAAGAAGACCCGAGCATTGAGCTCCCACTGGATTTCTCAGAAAGCAATATGTTTACATTCCCCGACAATTGGGACCCCCCCACTTGCTTTCTCAGCTCAGAGACAACACCCTGCGCCAAAGACTCCTCAGACCCCTGCATAGCGCCATGCATAATCGAGGAGGAGCCACAGGTGGATACAGGAGGAGACGAAGGTGCAGGACGACTGGGAAAAGATGACAAGCTGTCGATGCCGCCCTCACCACCTCTCTTGCTCCCGGAGCAGTTACAGCTCATTTTCGAAGTCCGAAGCCTGGTCGACGATCAGATTTTTCGAGTGGTTTGCGTTAGTCAGCGCCTGGACATGCTCTATGCGGCCTACTCCAATTCCACTCCTAAGCGCCAATGCCCAACCTGTGCATAGCCGTTTGCAATTCCAGTCAGCGGGGGAGAAGCGAAGGATGCTAACGGGAGCGCCGGTTAATAGGTCTTTCTGTCTGCATGTTTTTCTATTTGTCTGCTGTCATAATTTACCAAGACTGTAGTCCTCTAGTTGATAGCCTGGATAGCATTAGAATCTCCATTACTAGAACACTGTTAAACATGAATACACTCCCTGGTTTCCTACGGGCAGGGTGGTGCTACACTTTCTGTATTTTTGCATGCTACAGTGGAACAGCCAGCTGTCCTGATTTACTACACAGGCAGGACAGCTAGCGACTATGTGTCATATATTCTCTTTTTTTATGAAGCTTTAATATAATAAGATCTACCTTTTACTTAAAAAATAATAATAATAATAATAATAATTTACTTTTACATTATAATTTATATTTATATATTTTATTTTTATTTCTAAATATTTCTAAAAATAGTGGAGTTACCTTTTGAGTTAAATGGTATTGAAAGGATTAGAAAAACAATATAAATGGAAAAACTCAAACATTTTAATATTACTTCTAAATTTTGGATATAACAAAGAGTAATATAATAAATTTTTGATTGATTATACTATCAGTTAAATTTTAATTATAATTAAACTCTGTTTTGACTTAAGAAATTTAAAATAATGCAATTTCAGATTCAACTATAACTTGTAATTTCAGATTCTTCGCCCCGTTTAGCCAAAACCTCCTCCCGGAGCCGAGCAAATCCAAACAGATTCGGCTTCGACTTTGGATTTGGTGCATCGAATAAAGGGGAAGAATCTAGCTCGTTGATATTTGATATTTAAATTATATATATATATATATATATATATATATATATATATATATATATATATATAATAAAGGGATATTAAAATGTTTCTATACAAATTTTAAGTCGGCACAATATTTGTATTTTTAATCAATAACTTAAATAATAAATTAGTAATTTAAATAATAAAATAATAATTTTTGAGGGTATGTTTTATTTTGGGTGATATTAGTACCAATCGGAGGTATCCATTATATTGGTATGAATTTTTTGAAGTGTTGCCCAATATAGCTAAGTAATCAAGATCCTACATAAGTAGGAAGATCTTACTTTGTTAAAATATGTTTTATTTTTTAATATTGATTTTGAATGTGTTTTGTAAGGTACTTTGTTATTAATTAAAACCGTGTCTAAATAGAAGGATAATAGTAGGTTGGGGACATGTTTTTGAAGTGAGTTAATCACTATACAAATTTAATTTTTTTTTAGTGAAATCATATTTTTATGAGGCCAAGTTTTGAGTTTTAATACATTCATTTCTTTTTAAAATTCAATAATTTGGGTCTTCTTAAAATAGGCTAAAACCTTTAGGATAATGTTCCATGGTCACAATCCCCATTAATCAAGTGTTACCATAATTTATCCAAGGGTGGAAAACTATCATAACTCACTTGTCCACCATAGATGAGGATAGTCATCACTCGTTGTTATCCACAAATGTGGGCTAACTCATCATTGTTATTCAAGGAAAACCACGCCACTTGAGATAACATATTGGTGGTCAATAAGGGGGTGGATGTAATACCCCAGCTTCAACCCCTTGAGCTTGATCTTGTTTATATTATAATTGTTTGTTCATATTTATGGATATAAATTGTGTCGAGAATATCTTTCTCATATTTATGCTTTTCATTTACTATGTGTTTCCCAATACCATGAGGTAGTTTCAATGGTGATTTGGAACGTGATTATTTTAATGTTAATGAAAGGTTTCATTGCTCATTAGTGGGGAGGACATCGATGGGGCTATAAGTCCACTAGAAAGAATGGTAAGGGGGTCTAATATGGGGAATGACCTATGCTTTATAATGATGTCTTAACCTATCTCTAGAGTGTTAAGTTGGACTAAGAGCTTAGTTTAATAAAAAGAGAAATCTAAATATGATGACTTAGTAATCTTATGCCAAAGTACCTAACTCTTATTTTGTGGTAACTATATTTTATACCCATGCCATGACCTCCTATTTTTTAGTAACCACTTCTACCTTTAACAAATCAAGAAAGGAGTGGAGGAAAGACTCTTGCCCCTCACTCATTCGCTCAATTCATGCATGCAAATTCGAATGGGGAGATGAGAGCTTGGGTAAAAGAGGGGTTTTTAGGAACAAGAGACGTTTTAAGAAAGAAAAATTAAACTTAGTTGATATATGATCCATGGAGAGATGAAAGAAGTATTGTTGGGTGATATTAGACACCATTGAAGAGCATCTAGATACTATTTTAAATCCCTAGAGGTTGTTGTCATGTTAGGCTATCCAAAGAGCCATAAAATTTATATCGGCTTCCTAGTGCTAGAAATGAATTTTGGAAGTAGCTAATGACTTGGGATTATCTTGGCCATACTAAAGAGAACATAAAGCAAGGAAATACATACGAGACTAAAACAACCCAGAGTCACATCCTCGGACCAACTAGCAGTCCTGAGGATGTGATTTTTTTTTGGCCTCTTAGGACTAGTAGGCTTGTCCTATAGTGGTTCAGTTGGGCCTGTTTCGATGAATTTTGGGGTTTTAAGAGTTGGAATGAATGTTGAATAGGGAAATAAGCCTAAAGAAGGATGTGATGCATCTAATGAATGCATTTATGATGTTAGGTGATGATTTGAGTAATATTTAACTTTTTTTTATTTCTTTGTTATCATCCCTAAAGAAGGCTTACTCGGATCCCCTTTACCTTCACAAATTTGGTTGTAGTGGATAAATGAGAGTTTGGAATATTTCAAGGGTGTCCAATAAAGTTAGAGGAAGTTCTTATCTCTATTTCGTATTTAGTCCTTTTCCCATTTAAGGAGATCATTTGCAATTGTTTGTCTCAATGTTATTGTTATGTCCTTTGAGGTACTTGAAATACCTATACATAGCCATGAATATGAAGGCTTTGAGGCAAGAGGATTGTAAGTGAAATAATATTTTCCATATGATGATATATAACTATTTAACATTGGATTTCTCTTCTAAGTAGTGTGTTAAGTATTTCATGTATGTGTTTGGAAATCATTCACATTAAATCCTTGAATCTAGCCCTTTGAGGAGGAAGCAAAACCTAAATTCTATGATATCCCATGTCACTATCAAGATGAGATATTAATAAGCCTTTGAGCCAAAGTGAGAATGTGAGCTGATTTCTTATGTATTATTGAAGGAATGATGTTAATCATGCTTAGTTGACATAATCATGCAAATCTAGGATAAGGTGTACATTGTCACTCCTTGGATTTGCGTTGCATAAATATCATAAATTCATGTTGTATTGTATAAAAGAAAATTTATCTAGACTTATAATGAAAAGATTATAATTTTGTATTGAGTTGTCTATAGAAATGTTTATCTCAACTTTGTTTTCAAACACTGAAAAACTTGACTTATGTTAGATATCATTTTCGGGATTAACTGGGTAGTGTAAGTCATTAATCTATGACCCATATACATGATTATTAGTCGCAACTGACCAATAATTCTCATGATTTGAATAGTCCACTTAGCACTCATTGCATCGGGTGATGCTCACAGGGGTGAATAAATGGGATTGAAACCAGCGAAATGAATTGTATAGCATCAACCATCATCTATGAGGCTTGCACCTGGTAACCAGGACTTCTAAAAACTTGACTTATGTTGTTAAGTATATGATTCCAAACATTTTCATTGCATACATGAATTGGAATTGAAAGGATTAACAATGTGGAAAATTTATTATCATATCACTCCCATCAAATCCATATTTAGGCCACCAAACCCCATCTTTTGTTGTGGATAAGAAGGTATGTTACAACAAATTTTCACTGCTACCATATGCCTCTATGTCATGGGTCATTAACCTATTTCATTTTCTATCAGGAAGACGAGCTCTTAGTCAATTGAAACCAATTTTAGGTCTTAATCCAAGACCATGTAGAAGTACAACTTATGACAAAATTCTTATAAATATTTGAGAATTTTTTTTTATTAAAAATAATTGAGTTTGTCCACTCCCATTATGTTTTATTCTTTGATATTGTTAATATTAAATTATAGATGTTCAATAAAATATAGAAAGAAGAGAATTAATCAGAGACATTTTTTATCTTTAATATTGTTGTCGATTTGAGACACATTAACCTTGAGTATTTACACCCAAAATAAATGTCTAAATTGAAAAAACCTTTACAATGAATAATATCTTATTCCATTCTAATAATTCTCATAAAAACAATCTTTTAAAGATTGAAATTACACTACATATAATTATAATCATATCAAATTACATAAAAGCACATCATCTTATTGAAAGTAGTTTCGACGATGACATAAGGAAATACATTAATGGTCCAAGACCTAGATACATATGGAAGGAGTGAATATCTACCCCTTTATGGACCACCAACAGGTCATTTCAAGTGGCATAGTTTTCCTTGCATAACAATGATGATTCAACTTGAATTCACAAATAATAACCGATGATGACTATCCTCACTGCTAATTAACCACTGAATTATAATCGATTCCAAAACATCTCAAACCAATTAAAATTTTATTAAAATAGTAAACAAATATTTTTAAATTCAAGTTTACAAAGCCCAGTGAAAACCCTCAAGTACTTCCCCTCATTTCAAGGATGGTATCCAAGGTAAAACCCTAGAATCTTCAGGGCACAAGGTCAGTCAACAATAGAGTTCAAAGACATTAAAATAGTATACTCGCTAAAAAATGAACATGTCACTTGCAAGAATTGAACCTAGGTGGGGAGGATAACTCATTCCTCCCAACTTCCCAAACTAAACCCATTTGAAAAAATATTAAAAAAAAGTATGTATGTTAATATGAAATAATAAAATTACCCATAATTAAGGTCATTTAAGGATATTCCTCTTGGTATACCCAACCACTTATACATGCTATCCCATCACAAAGGGGAAATCTAGAGGTATATTCCCTTTAATCAAAATGATGTCATATATTTTCATTTTCTACCATGAGTTCCATTTCCCTAATCCAAATGACCATGTAGACCTAATGCATCCATGTCTATCTTTCACGTGCACTGAGGCAATCGCAATGGCATCCTCACTTAGATATTTTCATTGCACCACATTTCCATGTGGGCCCAATGTACCAACTTTCACATGCATGGGGAAATGACTTGTTTGTGCCATTAGATATTTCAATGTTATACATTCCCTTGGAGACCCATGAACCTAAGCTTGTCTATGCATAATGACAATGAGCATTGAGAAGGGTGAGGTATATGCCCTTTGTTTTTAAGATTTTTTTTTTTACATATCAACAATAATCCATATTGGATCATTATATCATTGTTTACCTATCTTGATGCTTTTAGAGTGGAAACAATTGGAGGAATCAACTTGCAGGGTCATTTTAGTGGAAATTCCCAATTGGAAAATTGGGGTCCATAACCTGTTGGAGCCATTTTGGAAAATTAGGCATCATTTTTTTTTGCTCTAGTGTCCAAAAGTTATGCACATTGCATTGACAATATTCTACACTCTTATACCTTTCCAATGGTGCAGATTATGTGTCAATTAGAGTTCGTATGCAAAAGTTATGCCTCCCATAAGTTGACTTATCGTGTTGACCACCATGGTGTGAGAGGATTCCACGTCAACCCTCATTACTCATGCATATGGGGCTAGCCATGTATTTAATTTTAATAATATTATAGATGGCTCAAAACCCTATCACAATTCAGGGTTGAGGAAGCTGAAAACCTACCCCTGGATGGATATCAGTCTATATTAAATACAAGGCCACTAGGAGGAGAAGGGGTTCCATTCCTTTTCATTATATCTCATTCCATAGATGAGAAAAACATATGAGAGTGTTATTCTATGATCATAATAGAGGAGGATATATTATGTAGCTTCAATAAAGGCCACGGGTCAAAGGAAATTCCATAGAGAGTGCCTCTTTCTTAGTACTTGCATCATTTATAGACCAAAGAAAAGAGAGAAGAGAAACCTCACCTTCTAGCTAGGTTTCCTCCCGTATTGGGTGTTGGAACCCAAATTTTTGGGTTAATTTTTTTGCATGCACACAAAGGGAGATGTGTGTGCCCATTTTATAAGTTCTACATAGACCCGAGTAATTGCGCAAGGATTGACATGAAATATGCATTGGACCAAATTTTGACAACAAAGCGCAAAACATAAAGACTACCAAGTGTGTGTGTGTCTGAGTTTTGTCAGTTGCATCGAAAACCAAAAAGAGGCCCACCAAAATAAATAAGGGAATCATCGAGATATATCCCTGAATGATTAGTTATAGAAACATACAAAGACTTGGGGCAGACGAAAGAGGATTTGATCAGGAAGTTAAGATTTCCCATAATGCAGAAATTCTACGTGGAGCACTTGTAAGTACCTGAAGCGTGCAAGGCAATTATATCAGACAATTGAGTGGAGCATAGTAGAAAGGTACAACGCTCCCCAGTAGTGAAGGATATAAAAAGGATCTTTAAGTTCACATAGATATTTGGCTAATGTCTCAAGGAGTTTATGAGAAGATATTCAACTAGTCTGGGAATTTCGAGTTAGCTACCAACATTGAGCTCACCTTGAGCCTGTTGTAGTATTATAATTTCTTTGAATATATTCCTGTATTTTGGTATGTTTGAGTCCTAAAGCAAGGTGCATGGCACATTATTTGTATTCCCCTTGTTGATATAATGATGATATGATATTCCATGGTTGTCGTAGGCAATTGTTCAGCGCAATGTATATCTTTGTTGTGAAGAAATATTTCCACTAATGAATATATGGTAGTTAGAGTGTATTATGTGTCTATTATGAATGGGTTGAATGTGGATTTGTATTGTTTAAATTCTTAGTCCTTAATGAAGTATCAGATCTGATTTATATGGACGCCAATTGTAGTAGTGTTTAATATGTTTAATCCTTCATCACCGACACAAGACCTTATGGTCTCTCTAATACTCTAGGCATCTCGGGTGTGACTTTCCTCATCCCTAGTCTAGGATTGATATATCCTTTCTTTGGGGTTTTGTTGGACACTCTGGATGAACCCTGAGTCTAAATCACCCCAACATTAGGAAGGTCATTTCATGTGCAAGTGTGAACCAAAATGGAAACAAACAACCCAACAAATGGTTTCATTGTCAAGACCTGAAGTCTTGTTGAAATTGATGGGGGAAAAGAGAGATGCGGTGAATCCTTCTAAGAAGGAGATTCAAGATTGGATAGAAGAAAAAGAGGATGAGTTTTCCCTATGAGATATGCAAGGATTGTAGGTGAATGAGAAGGAATGGAAGGACTGATACATTTACTCAAACATGCATGAGCTCTTCTTCAAAGAATTACCATGTTTGATGCATGAATCGTTAAAAGGACAAGTTGTTGTCAATATGGTCATTCTACCAGTGGAGCCAATAGTTTTGGATCAATCCAGGCTTGATAGTTTGAAGGTGCTAGACAACAAGTGGACTTGGGTGATTGATTTATTGTTTGCTCAAGTGAAGGAAGGCTACATTGTTGAATTCACCATTCAATGTTGTGATCCTCACAGCAACATTGAAGGAAAGTTTGAAGAAGGTCCAAGAAAGTGAATTCTCGAAGTGATTCCACTTTGGATCAAGATGTTATTTCTAGAGAAGACATTGTTGTGCATGGAGCCTGATAGGATGGATTGGTAAAGCCCCCAACATTGGGGGGGACTTGGAAAAGGTGGGGAAAACATGAATCCATTGAGGAATATCCAATATGTTTTTAATATGAGGTGAGGAGGTGAATGGGCCTAGAGGAGAAGAGGAGAAAAAAATCTGAGAGATACGCAAGAAGAGATGAGTTGAGAGAAAAGTATAAGAAAATGAGTAGAGAAGAGTTGGCTAAGGGTTCATAGCGAGGTTTTGGGCCCATAATGAAGAGGAAATTCACACCACGCAATGTTGAGAGAGAGGATACTATGCCATATTGGAGCACATGCAAGGAAAGTCTTGCAAAGAGGCTTGGAATCGAAGATACTAGTAATGATAGTAGTGGTAGTGAAGGCCTAGGTGATGAAGCCTATACCCTTTGGTTGTTGTGGTATGTTGAAACCTTAAGAGAATCCAGAGCACTAAGGTATGGTGTGTGGGCACAAATTTTGGGTGCACTGAGGGAATGTGAGGAGGAAATATTGCAGGGTTATGTGCTTACAAAAAGAGAAGATGTCGTGCAACTTTTTGAGGCGCCAAACCGAAGAGAATGTGGTACTCATTGTAGTGGCAGTACACTGAGCAAGAAATATACTGGTGCATAGAGTAGCAACGTGCTGAGTAAAGAAAGTGATTCTTTGGAAGGTGGAAATGTGTATATTGGACCAGGAGATGAGGCATACATTGAAAGTGTGCGGTCAGGTCTGAAAGAAAGGGAATATTGTTGGTGCTCCAGAAGAGATGAAAGATGAAAGATCCCCTAGTGGTAGGGGAACTGAGTTGTTATTTTTGGATGGTCTTACACGACTGCAAATTGATAGCTCCTTGGGTCACCTCACGAGAATTTTCAAAAAAAGATGAGTCTATATCCCCTTTGTACCTCCCCCCTCATGAATTTTTAATCAATAAGAAACCACATAAGATAGAAGATAGATTGGAGTTGAAGAAAGAGAAGATGATCCAGATGGATCTCAGTGGCCATCCATCTCTTCCACTGAATCACCATTTCGAACCTATGGTTTTGATAAACCATGGCATTCACCTTTTTGGTGGAGAATGGAATGTAATGTCATATTCATTTGTTAATTACAAACATGGTGTAATGGTTTTATGTACATTCCTACAACATAGCGTTAATGAACCAAATTCCATTAGGACTCTGCAATTAAGTGCGCTCGGGCTAGAGTACTACTGGGATGGGTGACCACCTAAGAATTCCTAGTATTTTACATGCCTATGGCATTTTATAAACTTAGTCCAATTTATCCCACATGAATCATGGGAATTGTTCTCCTCTCACTCTCTCATATATAATTGAGGTGAAGGAGGCCCTTTAAGCATGCAATGGAGTGTGATGTAAAGCTTCTTGTGAATGAATCATAGCCAAAATATCTTTCTTTTTAGAGATAAGCTACCCCATTTTTCCAGTTTGTGCTCTACAGAGTAGGTCCCCGACGAGGTCAGGATATAGATATTTGGGTCTCGAGCTAGTTTCGCTTGAGGAAAACAACTATAAATAGCCCAAGAAACCTCCAATGGTGGAAGAAAAGAGAGATGCCAGAGAAAAATATCCTTTCAAGACGTTGCTCAAGGAATCCATCATGCGACAAAGGAACGAGGTGATGGAAAACTTTGATCATATCCTTCGAAGACTACCGATGGATGCAAACGAGGCATATACAACAAGAAACCATTTTGCAAGTGCAACACCCTTCAAGGTACAAGTCAATTTTGATATCCCCTTATTTGAAGGCCAGATATGAACGCCAGATATATGCATATGCTCTAGAAAAATGGTTGAATACGCTAGAAGGTTATTACTCTGTCCAAAAATTTTATGATAGTGAAAATATCACCTTTGCGCTATTTAAATCCCTTCCCCATGTCAGATATTGGTGGGAAGGTTACTAGGAGAGGTACACCACAGATGAATCTACATTATTAGGTAGAGAACGCACTTGGGTGGCCTTTGTAGATTCCCTAAAGGAGGAGTTCTACCCTATCAGAAACTATGATGACCAATACATGAGATGGACAAATCTATGTCAGAAAAGAGACCAGAAGGTGTCGGATTACACCAACATCTTTCATACCTTGCGCTTAAAGATGGGTATCAAAGAATCTGAGTGAAACCTAGTTTTGAAGTACCATAGTGGTCTACATAGGTACATCCAAACATATATGGATTTCATGGAAATATCCTCACTGGGAGTTTCTTGTCAATATGCACTCAAAATTGAGAAGATATTCAAGCAATAGAGTAAGTGGGAGAAGCATGGACAGAGAAAAGAATTCCAAGCTCAAGAGAGACAGTCCCAAATGTAGGAAAATAAGGGTAACGAGAAGTCTAAGAAAGACATTGGAAAGTGGTGTGAGTTCCAAAACATCCCTTGGCACAACACTAATGAATGTCTCCCAATACAGTCATTGGTTGTCGAGATCAAAGACAAAGATTCAAACCCCAACTTGGACCCTGATTCAGAAAATAATAAAAGGAGACAGATCATTGATGCATAACCCACAACTACTGTTGCAACTGAAACAATCCAACCAAAAGAGGATCCCGACGAGGGGGGATGACTCTTCCATTCATAGATGTGGGTGAAGGGGACCCCACTGTATTTTATTGTTGATAGAGGAATCCAAAAGAACATCATCTTAGCAGAGGTTTTCAAGCAGTTGGATTTTCCAACAACACCACACTTGCATCCATACAACATCGGGTGGCTTCGCAAGGGTCAAGATCTTTGTTTCAACCATCAGTGTCACCTGTCCTACGGTATCAAGTCCTCCCAGGATGAAGTATTGTGTGATGTTTCCCCAATGGAATTTTTTGATGTTCTATTAGTCCAACCATATATGTGGAGGTGCCATGTTTTTTATGAGTCTCGACCCCGTAGCATCATTGTTACTCTGGGGGGTCAGC
>JASDQU011401878.1:0-13425 GCA_032191745.1 Picea mariana
GTGTACTCATGGTCGTCATAGAGAAATATGTCAGGACATCTGACGCTTTCCAAGGGTGTGATCCATCTCATAAAAAGGAATTAATTGATATTGTTTCTAAGTATGACGATATTTTTCAGGAACCAGATGGATTACCTCCTAAGAGGGAAATCCAACATGAGATACATCTTTAGCAGGATTCTCCTCTTCCTAATGTGGGCATGTACAGGATGTCAGTTGTGGAGATGACAGAGATCAAGAAGCATGTACAAGGCTTATTGGATCAAGGGATCATTAGGCCCAGTTCATCTACTTATGGTTCTTTGATTGTGATGGTGCCAAAGAAAGATGGCACATGGTGAATGTGTGTCGATTACCAGGCTTTAAATAAAATCAGAGTGAAATATCGATACCCTCTTCCTCGCATAGATGATTTACTTGATGAATTGAAGAATGCTATCTATTTCACTAAGTTGGATTTGCACAGAGGATATCATCGAATCAGAGTTGCAGAAGAGGATGCATGGAAAACTGCCTTTAAAACCAAACAGGGATTGTTTGAGTGGTTAGTTATGTCGTTTGGGCTTTGTAATGCTCTAACAACTTTCATGCATGTGATGAATGATGTATTCAGGCCTTTCCTAGATGACTTTGTGATTGTATATTTAGATGACATTCTTGTTTTTAGTAGAACGTGGGATGAGCATGTGAGGCATGTAAAGCAAGTATTGGATACTTTGAAAAGGGAAAAGTTGTATGTAAAACTGTCTAAATGTGAATTTGGCAAGACTGTACTTGTGTATTTAGGTCATATTGTAGGGGGAGGACAATTGAAAATTGACCCTTCCAAAATTGATGTAATTGTAAATTGGCTTGAGCCAAAAAGTGTAACCAGAGTTCGAAGCTTCTTAGGTGCAATCCAGTATTGGAGGAGATTCATTTCCAACTTCTCCTTTATAGCAGCTCCTTTGCATGCCTTAACCAGTGTGAAGAACACTTTTCAGTGGGAAGGAAAGCAACAAAAATCTTTCAACACTTTGAAGGAGAAGATCAGTACTGCACCGGTATTAGCATTGTTGAATATTCAACAACCTTTTGAGATTGAGACAGATGTCAGTGGATACGCCATGGCTACGGTATTGATGCAATATCGTAAGCCTATTTGTTACCACTCTGAAACTTTTAACCAAGTTGTTGTTAAATATCATACATATGATAAAGAGTTGTATGCATTAGTCCAGAGCTTAAAGAAATAGAAGCATTACTTTTTAGGAAAGGAAAAAATCATACATACAAATCACCAACCCTTACAGTATCTTCAAGCACAAAACAAATTGAAACAATCTCGACACTACAGGTGGATGGGTTTTCTACAACAATTTCACTTGGTAATCAAGTACAAAAAGGGTACAAGTAACAAGGTAGTTGATATGCTTTCTAGACCTCCTATTGTTGCTTCTATTGTTTTTAAGAATGCTTCTTTATCTCATGATAGCTATGTAGAACAATATGCCATCGATGAAGATTTTAAAGAAGTATATGTGAAGCTAACCCTTGGTGCACAGGTAGAGAACTATTGTCTGCAGGGAAAACTACTCTAACATCTTGGGAAGCTATGTATTCCTACAAGTGAACGAGTCCATGTAATACAAGAAGCTCATACTTCTCTTGTGTCTCGACATTTTGGGGTAGGACAAACTATGGCTCATTTGTAGAGATCTTGTTACTGGCCTCAAATGAAAGCAATTGTAGCTAAATATGTAAAGGGGTGTGTGATGTGTTCTACTTGTAAGCCCACTAATAGAAAACTGGGGCTATACTCACCACTTCTTGTTCCATCCCATCCATGGGAAAGTGTCTCCATGGATTTTGTAGTGGGTTTACCCATGACCAAAGGGGGTCATGATTATTTGTATGTGGTAGTGGATAGGTTCAAAAAGATGTGTATCTTGATGCCATGTAAAAAGCAGATCACTGCTAAGCAGACTGTTAATTTATTCTTTCAACATGTTTGGGTTCACTTTGAATTACCCACATCTATCATCTCAGATCGAGATACTTGATTCCTTGGGGACTTTTGGACTAGCTTGTGGAGAGTGATGGACACCAAATTGAAGAGGAGCACTTCTTTCCATCCACAGACCGATGGACAGAGAGAGGTGGTAAACCAAACAATGGTACTTTTGCTTTGAGGCTACTGCAACAAGCATCCCAAGTTATGGGATGAATAGTTACCCTATGTACAACATGCGTACAACCGAGATTTACATTCATCCACTCAGAGTTCACCTTTTGAGACATGTTTTGGGTACCTACCAAAGGTTCCTTTGGACTTGATGTATGAGAGAGATGCTGATGTAAATGAATAACGAACAGAGTACAGAGCCTGCAAGTTCATCCAAAGGATTCAACAGATACACCAGGCAGTCCGGGAACAGTTGGAGAAAAGTCAAGCATAGTATAAAGCTCGGGATGACAAGCACAGGGTTGATCATCAATTCTAGGTTGAAGACCCGGTATGGCTTCACATCAGCAAGGAGAGATTGAAGGGTGAAGGAAAGAAACTCAATCCCATTCGTTATGGACCGTTCACTATCTTGGAAAAAAATGGTATCAATAATTTTCGTTTGGATCTTCCACCTTACATGCAGATTTACTCAGTTGTGAACGTTGAGAACTTGAAACTTTTTGAGCCTCCCATGATCATAGATAAGAACGAGGAAGTTTCAATACCTTCAGTTGATGATTTTGCACCTGAGTACTTGGATGAGCTATAGGAATATATCATCATGGACAGAAGGACGAGGACTTCACGCATGGGTGATGTTGATTATCTTCAAGTAGGCTTAAAAGGCACACATCCAAGCAAGGCAAAGTGGATCGAGAAGGACAAAGTGACAGGACTCTTCCCTCACTTACCAGTTGATTGATGAAAGCTTTTGGTGGTCCAAAAATCTCTTAGTGAGAAGGCGTGATCCAAAAAGGATCCAGAGAAGGCTAAGAACAACTCATAACTCGTAGAGGCAACTCAGGACGCTCATAATGGCTTCAACACACAGAGAAAGGGAAAAAATTCAAGTTTCCAAAACTTAGTTAAAATGAAATGATCGTGAAGAGCGCATTGCAATATTTCTAACGGCGCAAACGACTCATCAAACGGAGTTACAGATTGAAAGATATTCGCGGTCAAAGTTGCGGTCAAACAGGGAAAGTCAACAAGGGCCACATCATCATCTATATTGTTGATGTCATCATGATGTCAACAACTGACATGGCAGGATGAATTAAGCATAATGACTACTGACATCAGCATGACATGTGGCAACACCAAAGCATGCCATGTGTCACCGGCCAATGGGCTTTTCAGGGGTCTGTGTGGACCAGTAGGAAAATGCCACATGGCACCCCCAGGTGATGCCACATGGCACCACCCAAAAAGCACCATGCTTCCTTTATGGGTTGACATGGAGGTGACATCAGCGACCATATGGGCCAATCATTGGATGCCATGTGGCCCAATCAGCGGGCGACACATGGCACCCCCGAAACGCCCAAGGAGGGCCCATAACCAAAAAATAAAAAATATATAAGGTAGGACCCCGCCAAATCTGACGGAGGTCCCACCATATTTGGCAACAACCGCCACATCTAGAAGCCGCCAACTAAACTTAGCAGAGGTTACAACTATAGAGCCAAAATGGGAGGCCCGGGTTTGACCCCAGGACCTCCCCACATACAACGCTCTAACTTTAGCGCCATAACCAATCCGCCTAACAGTTCCATTGGAAGATCCGTTCGCCCAATTTTCTTTTAAAGACAAGTTTTTTCCAGCCACCAGGGGGGTGCAGACCGTACGAATGCGGGAAAAATACTATCATTATTGCAGGTTGCAGAGGGCACGAAAACCGAGACAAAAAATTTCTTGAGCCTAGGGGTGCCAGAGATGGATTGAGGCATGGAGACAGTCATTTTTGGGTAATTCGACTCCACGAATTCAGTAGTGATGTATGTTTTCTGATATGAGCATTATTTCTGCAACATGATTTCAGAATGAGGTTTATTTATGTATTTGACAAATTATTTTGTTGAGTTAATGAAAGAGCCTACCCATTTGAGAGCAGGGCCCGGAGACGTAGTCCACCAGGTACGAACTCCGTTATCAAGTTTTTGTGTTCAGATCTGATGCTTATGTCTCTTCATTTTTGAGTTTTCCCTTCTTTAATGGTGCACTTTAATTTATGCTCATTTAATGCAATTCTTTATAAGTCTCGATGAAAAGATCCTGGATCACTCTAGTAACCCTACTTCATTGCCTATTGCATTTTTTATCTCAATTTGTCTAAGGAAAAGAGAAATCGCTAGGGCCTAAGTTTCCTTACTTTCTAGCAATTATCTCTAGGTCTTGGATGTTTTAGGCCTTGGGTTACCAACACCTCTCTCATCTTCTCCATCTCCTTTGACTAAGTATTATCATTGATATTTCCCTCTAAGAGTTGTTGTTGCTATCATTGACTCCATTACCCTAGAAGGCACTAGTCTATTCATTACTAGTGATTGATTGATCAAACTACTTTCAAACTATGTTCTTTGGAACATCCATTGACTCTTAATAAACTTAGATTAGCCTAATTCACTAACCAACTTGCTCTTGTTGCAAAAGATTGCTACAACCATCTAACAACAACAAATTGACCTCAAAAGTGACATATATTGCCAGCTAGACATTGCTAAATTTGCTTGTGACTATCTAATATCAATTTGCCTAGTTAAAACTAYTTTTTCTAGTCTTTTCTCRAGCATTTTGAAGCATAATTATTGTGGTTGTTTCAAATTTATCATTTATGTTGTAAATTGTTGTATTGTTGCAATTTTGTATCAGCTAGTATATTTTTTAAAGACTTCATTGTCTTATGAAGCATTAATATCATTTTGGTACTTGGAAAGTGCCCTTTTTCTATTTTGTTGTCTTGTTCTAGGTAGGTACACAATATTATTCACTTGCTTCATCTCTATAAGATATGAAATAACCCTCTAAAGTTGAGTGACTTGTGAGAGGGGGGAACTTTCTTATACTTTGGCCTTAGCCTTCTCAAACCCCCAGGTCACTTGGGGCATCTCCCCTGGGGTACATTGATAGAAAGGGGTTACCTATTAAGGTGACAATGATAGGTCACTCCTTGTTATGCCAATATTGCTTTCACTTGCCTTGGCTTTGGAGCAAGTACATATTGTGCGATAACATCTTGGTGCCATTGTCAGGGAACACTGAGTCAATATTCCTCAAGACGACACTTTTTCGTTAAGCCTTTTCCTCAAAGCCTTTATCTTGCAAATCTTACCTGACGACTCCACTGAGGGTGATCCCCTCATCCCTTTGATAGTTTCAAGAAAATTATCTAGCGACTCCGCTAAGTTCAAGGAGATACACCAATCCTCCCAAGTCTTACAGAAGAAGGCCTCCCCGAATCTCTCCTATAGTAAAATCATTTTTTGGAGGAAATATTCCTTCTAATACAATGTCTAATGCCCATACTCGGACTGTTAATCCAAACCAAGATAATAACCTGAAACAATGACCATCCAAACTTTTCAAACCGTTAGACATGACAAACATTCTAGGGTACCCTAGGCAAATGCCTGCTAGGTATGAGAAATGGCTGCCTAATTTCATTGGTAATGATGTAGTTAGCGTTGAAGATCATATGAGAAATTTTTGGGCCTTCTTTCATCTTCATCCTATCAGTTATGATGCTGAAGATTTAGCTATGAAGTTGTTCTCTGCTACACTCTATGATGGCGCTAGACGATGGTACACCGGTCTCCCTGATGCTAGTATTACAACCATGGACAAGTTGGAGGAAGTGTTCCTCAAATGATGGAGTGTCAAGGAAGACCCCAACATGCTGCTAATAAGGTTGAATAACATCACAAACCTGAGAATAAAACTGTTAGGGAATTTCATGATAAATTTGAAAGGTTGGTACAAAATATCTCAGTGAGCCATCACCCTTTGGACAAATTCCTTCTCTCTCTTTACACTGAGGCCTTTACAGGACAAATAGGCTTTCTCCTCAGAGACAAAGCCCCTAGGACAATCCAAGAATCCCAAGAGATGGCTACAAACATTGAAGACAATCTATCATCATCCAAAATTGAACCTTTCTCCACCCCAAGAGTCAAAATAGATGCTAAACCCAAAGTAGTCCATAATGTTGAATCTACATCAGACATTGGCACTAGCTTGGAAATTCTACAGTTCACTGTAGATGGCATGGTAAAAACCCAAGAATTGATGATGAATAAGATTCTCAACTTGGAAAGAGCTCAACAACAAGCTCCTCGGGTTCCTTATAAAGGACAATTTCAGAGGGGGACTCAAGATTTCAAACCAAAGAATGACCAAGAAGTCCCTAATACTTTAGCCCCCACAAACATGGTAGATGAAAACCCTTGGTGCTTTCAATGTAGGGACTCGCATTGGGAACATGAATGTCACCTGAACAATGGTGAACATGACCAAGTCAATATTATCAATCATACCATTGAGGGCCCATAATGTTGCCTTAATGTCACACTGGAAGAACATCAAGAAGGTATAAAAGAAGCAGCTAGGAAGGCTAGAATGGAGGTGATAAATAACCTTGATCAAGAGTCGAGAGAAAAGTTGAAAAAACAAGAATTGCAAGTGTATACTAGGTTAAAATGAATGAACCAACCTCTCTCTACTAGACCTACAACCTCACAACCAAGACCTCCACCTATGAATGTTTATTTCTAGAAATCCTCACAAAACTGACAAGGTTGATTTGAATTTTGACTTTGAAGGTGCATTGACCAAAATGCACGTGACCATTCCACTAAAGTAAGTTATCAAGGTTCCATTTGTAAAAGAAAGGTTCGAATTTTTTTTCAAAGTATCAGATGAGCCAATGGACCCTCCTATCATGTTACAAGCAGACCATTTTAGGGTTCAGTATGATGGACACCTGCCTTTCTTCATGACATTATTAGTAAATAACAAATGCCTTAACAATTGTATGCTTGATTCAGGAGCATGTGCTAACATGATGTCTTTGAGAGTCATGGAGAAGTTAGGCATGAAAGCCACATGATCTTATAGGAATGTATGTAGTTTTGAATCCAGGGTCATACCCACTCATGGGGTAGTTGAGAATGTTGAAGTATGCCTTAACAGATATCCCAAGAGAATGATCCATATGGATATTGTGGTGGTGGATGTCCCTGATGTGTGGGGAATGCTTTTGTCCAGGAAGTTTGCACAATGTTGGGAGGAACATTAGAGATGGACCTAACTTACATCAATGTGCCTATGAAAAATTGGACAATTGAACGCCTTCCAAATATGTCAATGGCCAAATCCCATGTGCAAGAAATTAATAATGATGTTGACACCAATGTAACACATGAGCTAACCATGGAAAACCTTCCTATATTTTTTCCAGAGGATTTACCTTTCACTTCAGAGGAAGAGTTTGATGAGATACAATGGTTGAAAAAGGAAGAATATCAACAACTATTATATAAATATAAGGACAAGGAAGTTGGAACCGTTAAATTACTAAAGTAAGGTGATGATGACATATTAATCAAACCAAGCCAACAAGAAGTCCTTACAGTTGAATCCCACCCTCCTCCCTCAAGAAAATACACCAGGGTTATACAAGAAGCAACCAAGCTTGCAACAAAAGAGTATCAAGAGGGATATATGGTATGGATGTGGGACACTAAGAAAGGAGAGCCTACTAATGTTAAAGGGAATGCACAGTTTTGGCTTGGACCTTTCAGAATCAGAATGAAGTCGGTCAATGATTCCTACTATTTATCCACGTTGGAAGGAAGAAAACACCCATTACCGATTAGTGGACGCCTCCTTAAACCCCACCATGGGAGAGAGACTTGAATTCACATGTAAGTATAGGTAAGTTAGGCATTTGCATCCATTGTATATACTATCTTCATATCATGCTAGTGTAGTGTAGTTTCATTTTGTATTCCTTCATTTTGTATATATGCATGCTTACTTTTATTCCAGTATATTATATATGAGTGAGGGGTGATATCACCACCCTAATGATTACTGGTACATTTGTTGAGATCTAGCAGATACAAGTCATGCTAGAGATGTTGAGGTTCTCATGCACTCTATGGTGATCACATGTCCCTGAGTTGGAGAAAGATGTTATCCCCTATCCTAGGGATAACTAAGGAGATCATGTCTCGAGGCCCACAAGTCCTAGACATGGAGTGTCGAGAGCTAGATGACTTGAGCATGGCCCTAGAGGGCCCATCTTTTCTTCAGTGTAGCCCACCTATCAACAACAACAACGTCCATCCCACCAACCTGGTTCTGAAGTAGCGGTAAGTCTTGCTCCATGAGGTAATGAGTCTGGGTATCATGGTATGCGTCACTCTGATTTTTGAAGCACTTGAATATGTTGCACTGAATTCTCCTTCATTTCATAACATTTTCTTGGAAATTATGCTCTTTAACTTGTTCATACCTGGGAGGGTGACATAATGTCCTAGTAAGTTGATTCCCCTTTAGGATGAGTTGCCACTGGGTGGGTCTGTGAAAGGTCATCGTCCATTCCCTCCATACTTACCACTTTCAATCATTATTCCTCTCATCTTCCCCAAACTTGGTTCGGCCATTGGGTTTGCCACGCTAGGAAGGGTTGTATGTTTCCTTATGGGAAGAAGGGGCTAAAGACCCAGGAGGTAAAAGTAGTTGACAAAAGTTAAAAGCCAAAATGAAACCTTTGAGATGCTTCACCCAGGGATTCCCAAGAAATCAATAAAAGGCTTCTCAATAAGAAAAGGGGACCCATAAAATAAATCAAAACTCAAGGTACAAGTTGGTGGATGGGAGGTATCACCATGAGCCAGCCTATTAGGTCCATGGGCATGCAACGGTATGACACTACCATCTATCTGGTCACCAAACCAGGGTAGTGGCTCTTGATGGCATAGCCAAGAGAAAGGGGGTCTCATCACGAGCCAACCTTCTCATTTTTGTGAAATGCTTGTGGGTAGCGCTGTCACCTTTAGTAACCACGCCAAGACAATGTCCCCCAGATTTTCCCTTGAAAAGAAAAAAGACAAAAATCAATAAGACTAAGAATAAAAGGCATTGAATGGGCTAGGAAACAATGACATCCATGATAAGGTGCAACTCGCCCTCTAGAGAGGCACCCTCAGGCAAGATCTACATTTCCCTGTTATCACTGCACCCTCTGCCCAAACATTTCCCCTACGCCACTTCACACACACTTACATGACCTTAGATTGGTTCTCACCTGGGAAACACCCCAAACTTAAGGAGTATTATCCCAATATGACATCGTGAGACCTTCTCCAAACCTGGCTTGTTAAACTGCATAATGTCTTTGAGCATTTGTCTAGGTAAAGGGGGGTTTGATGCACATGTTTGGGTAATTTGATTATTAGATGTGATTGACATTTCTATGACCCATGTGACTTATGATCCCATGGAGGGCATACTTTTTGCTGCTATAGGACTTTGCCTTGTGGACAGGTACATATAGGGGAATGATTAGGTCGGACCTCCATGGGGCTGAAAGCCCAACAGATGGATGTTGTGACCCCACTAGGGGGGAAAAGAAACCAGACTCTCGCACCAAGAAGAAGGAAGGATGTTGCACCAGGGACACTCCAAAAGACCTAAACCCAGGGGTGTTTACCTTTCCTCTAGAATATTGACCTTTGAGAGCCCATGATGTCATCATTTTGACCCTAGACGTCATCCAGTCAGGGTTTGCATTTATGAGGGTGGTTTGGTGCTAGTTGGCACGTGTGGCAGCATTTTCGGCCTTTTGAGGCCTAACGTTCCACTCTAGGGGGCCTAACGTCACCCTAGAAGGGCATGACATCACCCTTGAAGATGAAATTAGGGTTTAATTATTGTCATTTATGTAAAAACTGGATTTTAAATGTAATTTGGCCATATCGGCCTTTTTATGACCTAATTGTAATTAAAGGTCATTGATACTGTATAAATAAGAGAGAAAAACTCTCATTTTTATCATGACTCGTCACACAAGTGGTGAAGTCTGAAATTTGCGCCCTCTTTAGGGTTATTGGCTAAAATTTTAGGTGCACTTCTTGGAGGCTAATTTTGGTGTTTCTTGTCTATTTTCATGGTGGAAGATCTTCAACTAGGGTTTGAGCTTGATTATTCTTGGTGAAGTAAGTAGAAAATATGCATTTCTTTATTGTGAATGAATGCTTATGGTGAATTTACTTGTTTCATATTAAAGATTATGAAATTGTTTGCTTGAAACCCTAGGAGAAAGACATAAGTTATTATCTTTTTCTCTATAATTTTCCACTTGTTTAAATTTCTCAAAGAGCACGTTATCTAGAAATAGATACTAGAGCCTTACCATTGTAGCACTCTAGTAACCCTACTTCGTTGCCTATTGCATATTTTATCTCAAATTGTCTAAGGAAAAGAAAAAATGTTAGGGCCTAAGTTTCCTTACTTTCTAGCAATTATCTCTAGGACTTGGATGTTTGAGGCCTTGGGTTACCAACACCTCTCTCATCTTCTCCATCTCCTTTGACTAAGTATTATCATTGTTATTTCCCTCTAAGAGTTGATGATGCTATCATTGACTCCATTACCCTAGAAGGCACTAGTCTATTCATTACTAGTGACTGACTGATCAAACTACTTTCAAACTATCTTCTTTGGAACATCCACTAACTCCTACTAACCTTAGATTAGCCTAATTCACTAACCAACTTGTTGTTGTTGCAAAAGATTGCTACAACCATCTAACAACAACAAATTGACCTCAAAAGTGACATATATTTCTAGCTAGACATTGCTAAATTTGCTTGTGACTATCTAATATCAATTTGCCTAGTTAAAACTACTTTTTCTAGTCTTTTCTCAAGCATTTTGAAGCATAATTATTGTGGTTGTTACAAATTTATCATTGCTGTTGTAAACTGTTGTACTGCTGCAATTTTATATCAACTAGTATATTTTTTAAAGAGTTCATTGTCTTATGAAGCATTAATATCATTTTGGTACTTGGAAAGTGCCCTTTTTCTATTTTGTTGTCTTGTTCTAGGCAGATACACAATATTATTCACTTGCTTCATCTCTATAAGACATAAAAGAACCCTTTGAAGTTGAGTGACTTGTGAGAGTGGGGGAACTTTCTTATACTTTGGCCTTAGCCTTCTCAAACCCTTAGGTCACTGGGGACGTCTCCCCTGGGGTACATTGATATACTCCTAAATAGAAAGGGGTTACCTATCAAGGTGACAATGATAGGTCACTCCCTGTTACGCCAATCTTGCTTTCACTTGCCTTGGCTTTGGGGCAAGTACAGATTGTGTGATAACAATACCTAAAAAGTTACCATTTTTTTCAAACACCTCCTCGAACCACAAAATCAATGGAAATCCTAGATTACAAACACATATAAGAAGAATGTTCACACTAGTCGACGGAGCATCAAATTCTATGTGCCATTTCTTCAAGAACATGGATTGAGATCCCACTTCTAGTGTTGGTGCTATAGCTTTTCTACTTCTTTGGCCATCCTAAAAAACAAAACCAACCATCCTTACCATAATAAAGGTGTGTGAAGAGGCCCCCACCACTGGCCCAAAATTCATCTTGGTCCAATTCTTCAACTCCTTACTACTCATTCTCTTCCTGGGAAAATGTCCTACGAATGCCTGATCCCCCATTTCCATAATGTTGTTGAGTTCAGTTTTTCCAACCAGGATTAGGCTAATTGATCCAGGGGATCAAATTTTGCTCAAAATTTAAAGTGCTCGGAATCGCTTCAAATCGAACAGGTGTGTAGGCCTCATCGTCACGAACCCAACGCAACTCGTTTGGGTTCAAATGGACGTCGGATGAGAGAGATATCGCGTTCTGTTCAAATCGTCAAATAGGCAAAAAAAAAATGTGTTGACTGTACAGTCCATACGGATGCTGACGTGGGAGAGCCGTACGACACGTGGTAGGGCTGAGTTGGCAGGGTCGTACGACACGTGGTAGGTGTTGGTTGGCAGTTGGACGATGAATCGTTTCTTGACACGTGGCATGGTGGCGAATGGATTGGTGACACGTGGCCCAAACAAGGGTCGCCACATGTCACCCGGACATTGGTTAAAACTTGTGTAGTCGGCAGGAATCGACCCCGCGACCTTCGGGCAAGGGTATGGCCTTGGGAAGGGCCGCCCAATCGGCGCACCACTATAGTGGTTCTTACCACTATATAGTTTTGTTATTATTTGAATTGCAATATGTTTTGGTTTGGGCACGGACAGGGTTGGGGCTAAGCCCCAGCCCCCGTCCATATATATATACCATATGACTATCCACATGCGTAGTTCAAACGGAGCCATAACACATATGACCGGTAGTCCATACAGCCCATAACACATACAACCGATGGTCAATACATTACGCGTGATTTTTATTACCAACGGTTATAAAACCGCGCCGACACTTGTCGCTCTATCATTTGACTTGGGACTTGGCCCCTTTTTGTATGTGCGCACGGTCGTATGGTAGGCCACATGCCCAATGGCTTGGCGGTTAGGGGCTAGGTGCACCCTAACCATCCTACAGTTTGCACGATTATGCGATTGTGCACCCGGTGCTAGGTTTTAGCACGAAATTGAGCGTGGGTGCTAGGTTGGACACACAGAGGTGCAAATTGTCGATCCAGAGACAACAAGTTTGAAGGGGAACTTCCAGGAAGCCTATCTTCTTCAATTTTTGGCCAATTCAGGTGCCGAAAAAGCCCAACTAGGGGTTTTTGGACGTTTTGAAGCCATTGGAGCCATCTATTTGGCATTTTGAGCATTGTAAAGAACATATTTTAGCACTTTGAGCAAATAATAAAAAAGATCCATTGGAAGCTGGACCAGAAGATGTAGCCCAAGAGAGGGGTGAACTCCTTTATCATTTGCTGTGTTATGTGTTTTTTGTTCACTGTTATTTGTTGCTTATTATCTGCATCTTGAATGTGTATTTGTATAAAATTTTGTGTTTGCAAATTGATCCATTTGCATAAGAACACTTGAATTAAAAACTTGCAAATATTTTCAAGAATACAAGTCTTTATCATTTTCAAATCAAGTTGGTATCGGAGCTTAGGTTTTTGAAGGCTTGATTATTTGCAAGTGTTTTGTTTTCTGATGCTCACAAGGTTGAAACTCACAAGAGGAGAAGGTCAACTTGTAGAGCCAAGTTCTCATCCTTCAAGAAGAAAGATTATATCATCACCTCAAGCTTCAAGGAGGCATTCACCAAGTATGGCTCATGGAGAGAGTCATGAACATATTCCTACAGAAGATGAAGATCTCAGAAAGGCTTTCATGGAAATGAGAGAAATGATGAAAGTCTTGATGGAAGAAAGGAATACAAGGTTG
>JASDQU011401878.1:21544-35365 GCA_032191745.1 Picea mariana
TGAGAGGGGGGAACTTTCTTATACTTTGGCCTTAGCCTTCTCAAACCCCCAGGTCACTTGGGGCATCTCCCCTGGGGTACATTGATATACTCCTAAATAGAAAGGGGTTACCTATTAAGGTGACAGTGATAGGTCACTCCTTGTTATGCCAATATTGCTTTCACTTGCCTTGGCTTTGGAGCAAGTACAGATTGTGCGATAACATTTTGGTGCCATTGTCAAGGAACATTGAGTCAATATTCCTCAAGACGACACTTTTTCGATAAGCCTTTTCCTCAAAGCCTTTATCTTGCAAAGCTTACCTGGCGACTCCACTGAGGGTGATCCCCTCATCCCTTTGATAGTTTCAAGAAAATTATCTAGTGACTCCACTAAGTTCAGGGAGGTACATCAATCCTCCCAAGTCTTACAGAAGAAGGCCTCCCCGAATCTCTCCTATAGTAAAATCATTGTTTGGAGGAAACATTCCTTCTAATGCAATGTCTAATGCCCATACTCGGACTATTAATCCAAACCAAGATAATAACCTGAAACAATGACCATCCAAACTTTTCAAACCGTTAGACATGATAAACATTCTAGGGTACCCTAGGCAAACGCCTGCTAGGTATGAGAAATGGTTGCCTAATTTCATTGGTAATGATGTAGTTAGCGTTGAAGATCATATGAGAAATTTTGGGGCCTTCTTTCATCTTCATCCTATCAGTTATGATGCTGAAGATTTAGCTATGAAGTTGTTCTCTGCTACCTTCTATGATGGCGCTAGACGATGGTACAATGGTCTCCCTGATGCTAGTATTACAACCATGGACAAGTTGGAGGAAGTGTTCCTCAAATAATGGAGTGTCAAGGAAGACCCCAACATGCTGCTAATAAGGCTGAATAACATCACAAAACCTGAGAATAAAACTGTTAGGGAATTTCATGATAAATTTGAAAGGTTGGTACAAAATATCCCAGTGAGCCATCACCCTTTGGACAATTTCCTTCTCTTTCTTTACACTGAGGCCTTTACAGGACAAATAGGCTTTCTCCTCAAAGACAAAGCCCCTAGGACAATCCAAGAATCCCAAGAGATGGCTACAAAGATTGAAGACAATCTATCATCATCCAAAATTGAACCTTTCTGCGCCCCAAGAGTCAAAATAGATGCTAAACCCAAAGTAGTCCATACCGTTGAATCTACATCAGACATTGGCACTAGCTTGGAAATGCTACAGTTGACTGTAGATGGCATGGTAAAAACCCAAAAATTGATGATGAATAAGATTCTCAACTTGGAAAGAGCTCAACAACAAGCTCCTAGGGTTCCTTATAAAGGACAATTCTAGAGGGGGACTCAAGCTTTCAAACCAAAGAATGACCAAGAAGTCCCTAATACTTTAGCCCCCACAAACATGGTAGATGAAAACCCTTGGTGCTTTCAATGTAGGGACTCGCATTGGGAACATGAATGTCCCCTGAACAATGGTGAACATGACCAAGTCAATATTATCAATCATACCATTGAGGGCCCACAATGTTGCCTTAATGTCACACTGGAAAAACATCAAGAAGGTATAAAAGAAGCAGCTAGGAAGGCTAGAATGGAGGTGATAAATAACCTTGATCAAGAGTCGAGAGAAAAGTTGAAAAAACAAGAATTGCAAGTGTATACTAGGTAAAAATGAATGAACCAACCTCTCTCTACTGGACCTACAACCTCACAACCAAGACCTCCGCCTATGAACATGTTTATTTCTAGAAATCCTCACAAAACTGACAAGGTTGATTTGAATTTTGACTTTGAAGGTGCATTGACCAAAATGCACGTGACCATTCCACTAAAGTAAGTTATCAAGGTTCCATCTGTAAAAGAAAGGTTCATTTTTTTTTCAAAGTATCAGATGAGCCAATGGACCCTCCTATCATGTTACAAGCAGGCCATTTTAGGGTTCAGTATGATGGACACCTGCCTTTCTTCATGACATTATTAGTAAATAACAAATGCCTTAACAACTGTATGCTTGATTCAGGAGCATGTGCTAACATGATGTCTTTGAGAGTCATGGAGAAGTTAGGCATGAAAGCCACATGACCTTATAGGAATGTATGTGGTTTTGAATCCAGGGTCATACCCACTCATGGGGTAGTTGAGAATGTTGAAGTACGCCTTAACAGATATCCCAAGAGAATGATCCATATGGATATTGTGGTGGTGGATGTCCCTGATGTGTGGGGAATGCTTTTGTCTAGGATGTTTGCCGCAATGTTGGGAGGAACATTAGAGATGGACCTAACTTACATCAATGTGCCTATGAAAAATGGGACAATTGAACGCCTTCCAAATATGTCAATGGCCAAATCCCATGTGCAAGAAATTAATAATGATGTTGACACCAATGTAACACATGAGCTAACCATGGAAAACCTTCCTATATTTTTTCCAGAGGATTTACCTTTCACTTCAGAGGAAGAGTTTGATGAGATACAGTGGTTGAAAAAGGAAGAATATCAACAACTGTTATATAAATATAAGGACAAGGAAGCTGGAACTGTTAAATTACTAAAGTAAGGTGATGATGACATATTAATCAAACCAAGCCAACAAGAAGTCCTTACAGTTGAATCCCACCCTCCTCCCTCAAGAAAATATACCAGGGTTATACAAGAAGCAACCAAGCTTGCAACAAAAGAGTATCAAGAGGGATATACGGTATGGATGTGGGACACTAAGAAAGGAGAGCCTACTAATGTTAAAGGGAATGCACAGTTTTGGCTTGGACCTTTCAGAATCAGAATGAATTCAGTCAATGATTCCTACTATTTATCCACGTTGGAAGGAAGAAAATGCCCATTACCAATTAGTGGACGCCTCCTTAAATCCCACCATGGGGGAGAGACTTGAATTCACATGTAAGTATAGGTAAGTTAGGCATTTGCATCCATTGTATATACCATCTGCATATCATGCTAGTGTAGTGTAGTTTCACTTTGTATTCCTTCATTTTGTATATATGCATGCTTACTTTTATTCCACTATATTATATATGAGCGACGGGTGATATCACTACCCTAATGATTACTGGTACATTTGTTGAGATCTAGAAGATACAAGTCATGCTAGAGATGTTGAGGTTCTCATGCGCTCTACGGTGATCACATGTCCCTGAGTTGGAGCAAGATGTTATCCCCTATCCTAGGGATAACTAAGGAGATCATGTCTCGAGGCCCACAAGTCCTAGACATGGAGTGTCGAGAGCCAAATGACTTGAGCATGGCCCTGGAGGGCCCATCTTTTCTTCAGTGTAGCCCACCTATCAGCAGCAACAACGTCCATCCCACCAGCCTAGTTCTGAAGTAGTAGTAAGTCTTGCTCCATGAGGTAATGAGTCTGGGTATCATGGTATGCGTCACTCTGATTTTTGAAGCACTTGAATATGTTGCACTGAATTCTCCTTCATTTCATAACATTTTCTTTGAAATTATGCTCTTTAACTTGTTCATACCTAGGAGGGTGACATAATGTCCTAGTAAGTTGATTCCCCTTTAGGATGAGTTGCCACTGGGTGGGTCTGTGAAAGGTCATCGTCCATTCCCTCCATACTTACCACTTTCAATCATTATTCCTCTCATTTTCCCCAAACTTGGTTCAGGCATTGCGTTTGCCACGCTAGAAAGGGTTGTACCTTTCCTTGTGGGAAGAAGGGGCTAAAGACCCAGAGGGTAAAAGTAGTTGACAAAAGTTAAAAGCCAAAATGAAACCTTTGAGATGCTTCATTTAGGGATTCCCAAGAAAGCAATAAAAGGCTTCTCAATAAGAAAAGGGGACCCATAAAATAAATCAAAACTCAAGGTACAAGTTGGTGGATGGGAGGTATCACCATGAGCTGGCCTATTAGGTCCATGGGCATTCAACGGTATGACACTACCATCTATCTGGCCACCAAACCAGGGTAGTGTCTCTTGATGGCATAGCCAAAATAAAGGGGGTCTCATCATAAGCCAACCTTCTCATTTCTGTGAAATGCTTGTGGGTAACGCTGTCACCTCTGGTAACCACGCCAAGACAGTGTCCCCCAGATTTTCCCTTGAAAAGAAAAAACACAAAAATCAATAAGACTAAGAATAAAAGGCATTGAATGGGCTAGGAAACAATGACATCCATGATAAGGTGCAACTCGCCCTCTAGAGAGGCACCCATAGGCAAGATCTACATTTCCCTGTTATCACTGCACCCTTTGCCCAAACATTTCCCCTACGCCACTTCACACACACTTACATGACCTNCACCTGGGAAACACCCCAAACTTAAGGACTATTATCCCAATATGACATTGTGAGACCTTCTCCAAACCTGGCTTGTTAAACTACATAACGTCTTTGAGCATTTGTCTAGGTAAAGGGGGGTTTGATGCACATGTTTGGGTAATTTGATTATTAGATGTGATTGACATTGATATGACCCATGTGACTTATGATCCCATGGAGGGCATACTTTTTGCTGTTGTAGGACTTTGCCCTGTGGACAGGTACATATGGGGGAATGATTAGGTCGGACCTCCATGGGGCTGAAAGCCCAATAGATGGATGTTGTGACCCCACTAGGGGGGAAAAGAAACCAAACTCTCGCACCAAGAAGAAGGAAGGACGTTGCACCAGGGACACTCCAAAAGACCTAAACCTAGGGGTGTTTTACCTTTCCTCTAGAACGTTGACCCTTGAGAGCCCATGACGTCATCATTTTGACCCTAAACGTCATCCAGTTAGGGTTTGCATTTATGAGGGTGATTTGGTGCTAGTTGGCACGTGTGGCAGTATTTTGGGCCTTTTGAGGCCTAACGTTCCACCCTAGGGGCCTAACGTCACCCTAGAAGGGCATGACATCACCCTTGAAGATGAAATTAGGGTTCAATTATTGTCATTTATGTAAAAACTAGATTTTAAATGTAATTTGGCCATGTCGGCCTTTTTATGACCTAATTGTAATTAAAGGTCATTGATACTATATAAATAAGAGAGAAAAACTCTCATTTTTATCATGACTCATCACACAAGTGGTGAAGTCTGAAATTTGCGCCCTCTTTAGGGTTATTGGCTGAAATTTTAGGCGCACTTCTTGGAGGAGGCTAATTTTGGTGTTTCTTGTCTATTTTCATGGTGGAAGATCTTCAACTAGGGTTTGAGCTTGATTATTCTTGGTGAAGTAAGTAGAAAATATGCATTTCTTTATTGTGAATGAATGCTTATGGTGAATTTACTTGTTTCATATTAAAGTTATGAAATTGTTTGCTTGAAACCCTAGGAGAAAGACATAATTTATTATCTTTTTCTCTATAATTTTCCACTTGTTTAAATTTCTCAAAGAGCATGTTATCTAGAAATAGATACTAGAGCCTTACCATTGTAGCACTCCAGTAACCCTACTTCATTGCCTATTGCATATTTTATCTCAAATTGTCTAAGGAAAAGAAAAAACGTTATGGCCTAAGTTTCCTTACTTTCTAGCAATTATCTCTAGGACTTTGATGTTTGAGGCCTTGGATTACCAACACTTCTCTCATCTTCTCCATCTCCTTTGACTAAGTATTATCATTGATATTTCCCTCTAAGAGTTGATGATGCTATCATTGACTCCATTACCCTAGAAGGCACTAGTCTATTCATTACTAGTGATTGACTGATCAAACTACTTTCAAACTATCTTCTTTGGAACATCCACTAACTCCTACTAACCTTAGATTAGCCTAATTCACTAACCAACTTGTGGTTGTTGCAAAAGATTGCTACAACCATCTAACAACAACAAATTGACCTCAAAAGTGACATATATTTCTAGCTAGACATTGCTAAATTTGCTTGTGACTATCTAATATCAATTTGCCTAGTTAAAACTACTTTTTCTAGTCTTTTCTCAAGCATTTTGAAGCATAATTATTGTGGTTGTTACAAATTTATCATTGCTGTTGTAAATTGTTGTACTGCTGCAATTTTATATCAACTAGTATATTTTTTAAAGACTTCATTGTCTTATGAAGCATTAATATCATTTTGGTACTTGGAAAGTGCCCTTTTTCTATTTTGTTTTCTTGTTCTGGGTAGATACACAATATTATTCACTTGCTTCATCTCTATAAGACATAAAAGAACCCTTTGAAGTTGAGTGACTTGTGAGAGTAGGGGAACTTTCTTATACTTTGGCCTTAGCCTTCTCAAACCCTTAGGTCACTGGGGACGTCTCCCCTGGGGTACATTGATATACTCCTAAACAGAAAGGGGTTACCTATCAAGGTGACAGTGATAGGCCACTCCCTGTTACGCCAATCTTGCTTTCACTTACCTTGGCTTTGGGGCAAGTACAGATTGTGTGATAACAATACCTAAAAAGTTACCATTTTTTTTAACACCTCCTCAAACCACAAAATCAATGGAAATCCTAGATTACAAACACATATAAGAAGAATTTTCACACTAGTCGACGGAGCATCAAATTCTATGTGCCATTTCTTCAAGAACATGGATTGAGATCCCACTTCTAGTGTTGGTGCTATAGCTTTTCTACTTCTTTGGCCATCCTAAAAAACAAAACCAACCATCCTTACCATAATAAAGGTGCGTGAAGAGGCCCCCACCACTGGCCCAAAATTCATCTTGGTCCAATTCTTCAACTCCTTACTACTCATTCTCTTCCTGGGAAAATGTCCTACCAACGCCTGATCCCCCATTTCCATAATGTTGTTGAGTTCAGTTTTTCCAACCAGGTTTAGGCTAATGGCCTCTGTATTTTTGATACATTTACATCTATTTGGCTTTCTTGAGCCCTCTTGAGGTTGAATCTCTACCACCTCCAAGTTTGAATATGGGGCACCACTTAGTAATTTAAGATCCAACATAGTGCCCATAAAACCAAAACTGGAAACATAATCTTGCCGACCAACCGCACAATTGCAAAGAAAATCAATCTCTTGACAAATCTCATTCAATGTGTTTTCAGATTCATACCTAGAGTGTAATAAACCACCGTCCTCCTCTGTACTTGCAATTAAGGTTGATGGATCCATAAGACAAGGTTCATAACTCCAATCATGGGGCAACACACTTAAGCAATTATGGTTCTTGGATTGATCACCAAGAAGTCCTATCACCTTGTTCTGCATTTGTCTCGAGGTTTTGGTACATTGTACACTCACTTCATATGCCAACTCGCCTAGAACTACCACGGTGACCTCCTCTAGGGGTTTGGATTCCAGATGGTGTATTTTTTTGGAGTCTTGCAACACATCCACGTGACTTACAACAGGGATGGACTGGATCACTTGACCATCCAATGGATCATCAATGATGTCAACAACTTCCTCCCCATTATGTCTTCAACATGTTCTAAGTTTGACATTAGAAATGATAGGTTCACCCTGCATCCACCTTGGCTACTACTACATAAACCCCATCCTTCATAAAATAAATTGGAATCAATGACCTACTCTATCTATTGAACTTTGGAGCAGGTGAAGTGAAACTACAACTCCTTATTATTCATCTTTGACAACCTTACAATCTCTCCTTTTATATTCTTTGCAATCTTGACGACACAACTGAGGAGCCTCTCAATTAGCGAGAGAATATCACCATTGGAGGGGTGTTAAGTTAATCATGTTTGAACTCGAGTGCTAGCTTGAATATGACACCATCCCATGGAGTATCTAGATGCCCACAGTTAATAACATCCTAGATGATAATATTGTCCTCTCGTGGAGCTCTGCTAACACCTTTGACTTCAATCCAAATTTGGCCTTCCAAAGAGAGATTCACCCTTCTACATTGGCAACATGAATGCATGTCAGATTTGTATTTGATCCACTACTCACCCAATCCTCTCCAATCCTCTCTAGAGATCAGACTTCACATTGTCGCTTAACAGATCTACTAGAAGAAGGGGTTCCAAATTGTTGCTTAATTCGACCCACTTACTCAATGGATTAGACTTGAAATCATTGCTTAATCTCTACACACAATATCTTCCTTGAGTCTCTCTAATTGCCACAAAAATTGATTGCCTCATACCGTCCACATAAATGGCAGAAGAGATTGACGATTCAACTACTAGTGTTGTTGGTTATTGTTTCTTTATCTGACCTCAATTTCTATTCACTCTGTGTAGCTGGGGTTTTCCCCCTAACTCTGACACAACACATACTTACTCATGATGTGATTGATTTCTATTACACTCATGCCATGGTGGCTATGGATGGTATTAGATGTCTTCCTTGTATTTCCCCTATAGTGTAACCACCTAACACTAAAAAAGTATGTTGATTTCCACACACACACAGAGTGTTGATTTTTATTTTTAAGTTTTGTTTGAAATATATTTTTTATAGTTTTACTTTTATAGGGTAGTAAAGGAGGTGGGAAAGGGCAGTGGGAATGTGGGTAGGATGGGATATGTTGTAGGAAAGCACAATGAGGAGAAGGGAACTATGGTGGATGAGAAAAGGGGGAGGGAAAGGTAAATGAGATGAAGGGGAAGATGAAGAGAAAGTGGTGTAGGGTTCTGATGGAGCTTGGTGGGACAACTTCTGTGAAATGTTTATGGCTCTGTCCCCATCAAAAAAGTGAAAGGGTGATTAATGTCTCCATTGTCCTTTATTTTTTAATAAAATGATATTGTTAATAAAATTTACTTTTCACTTTAATTTTTAAAATTTCCTTAAAATACAACAAAACATTAAGCAAAACATTATAATATTTTAAGAAAATGTAATAATTTTCTTAAAAACTCAAATAATTATTAGATAAAACCTCTAAGAAAAAAATACCAAAGAAATAGTTGGAAGGCCATCAAAATAATTCCAAATGAAAAAGAATTAGTAGAAGAAACTCTTATTGAACTTGAATTTATTGGATTTTCATATATCTAATTAATGTATAATATTTTTTCTCTCGTTTTTTTTTTTAAGAAATGAACGAGTTTTTTATTATGACATTACATATTTGAGTTTGAAAATTTTGAAATTGTTAAAACCCCATTTTTACATACAATTAATTTTTTTATAAAATTTTGAAATTGTTAAAACCCCATTTTTACATACAATTAATTTTTTTATTTTATAAAGCATTTTTTCAAAATAATAGTTTTTAGGCTTGTAATTTTTTTGGTATATGTAGATGTAGTTATTATTTGCAAAATGTTTATCTTTTTTAATTTGGTGATTTTAAAGTAAAGTAAGATGTTTTTTTAACAAATTTGTCTCAAAATTAAGAAAAATAGAAATTCAAAGCAAAATTCTTTTACAAAATTGATGTTTTCATGTATATTTAGGGAAGATGGAGAAGATTCTCCTAGTTGGTTCTTTAAGGTTGTAGTTAGGCTCACAAATTAGCCCCAATATTTGCAACATTGTTTAATTCTTTAGATGCTAACATGATCGCAATTGAGATCCAATTAACAACAAATATGCAAACTAAGTTAGATGTTAAAATGATCTCAATTGAGACCATATTCTAGATGTTATTAGTGATGTAGCTGAGTCTTTTTTTCGATGTTAAGTTGGAGGTAACAAAGACTTGTAGGGACATATGACTTGGATAAAAATTGGGATGCATTTGAATCATTTATTACATGTTCATTTGGATGCACTTGAAACATTTTTTTTTAAATAGAAACTATTATATTTGTATTGGTAAAAGCGTTGTGGTTGGACCATATAGTAATAAAAAATGATAATAGCCGAGGCCTTCAATTAGAACTAGAGCATCTTCCTGATACCAAAATTTGACTTGGCCTATTCTAGAACTAAGACCAAAAGTTCGGCAAGTGCAATTCCTCACAAACTAATTCAATAGAAATATAATATGACAACACATGCAGGAAAATAGATAGAGAATTAAAGTAATAGGCATAGAGGGGCTTCTTCTGCTAGATCATGTGTAGTCATTTTAGCTAGCTTGCCCTTTCTTTGTTGCATGTGTAGCTACCCCTGAGTGAAGGTCACCCATCAAGTTTTCATTTTGACTCCAATTGGAACTAAGGGGGATTTTCTAGTGGTCCTAAAAACTACAGAATGAGGAAGATCAACATTTTCCAAAGAAAGGCCTAAATACTCCACCACCCTATCAACTTGTGCACCTAGAGTTTGCATCATATCTTCAAGCTCAAATTGCTTTTGTCTTTGTGACTACATAAAGATCTTTATTTCAACTATAGTTCTTACTCTCTCCCTACTCTCAACTTGTCACAACTTAGTCACCCTCCCATCAACTCCTCTTCCTAGCAATATGCTCCATGAAACTTTGGACCTTTGTCATCTCCCTGCCACATTGTTTAATGCCCATTTTAACCGGAGCCAGATCACAAAGGACACAATATTTATTTTCACAATGGCAATGATCCATAACTTCCCTTCAGTAGTGGTGTGTCAAGTAGCAATAAAAGAGCATGTGAATGAAGTAGATCATGGATGGCCAAACATTGAGATTGTCAGATACATTGTTGAACCAAAGCCCTAAACTAGAATTTCGATTGCCAAGGTCTAATGTAAACAAAACAAGAACCAATAAATGGAGCCTTGGAATTAGATACAGACCTCGTCGTCGCCTACTGGCACCAAAGATCTCTCCTAATGGAAACCAGACCAGGGATGCATTAAGAACCAAACCTTCAAATCAAACCCACACACAAGGAACCAAACCCACCACATGACTTATATCAATCTAATTGTCGACGAGTGATTAACACTAATTGATGTGGGATTAAATGCTTCCACCTCTCCCACATGCTTGCAATTGTAATTGTTAAAATAGTGGATCCTTGAGACTCAAATAATATTTGTCATGGGACAACTTTGGACATTATCTCCCCATCATTGATTACCATATAACCTTCATTCATGTACACACCATAGTTGTCATGGTGATCTGTCATTTTGTTTTTCCCTCTTAACACTTGGAAGAAATCGATTTTTCCAATGTCATTGACGAGGTCTAAAGTTGCTAGATCAATTTGGCTAAACTCACATTTCTAGTGGTCCTTTGCATAACCAATGCTCCTATTATGGTGGAGGATTCCCCTATGATGGTGGTAACAATGATTCCTTTATCTTTGAGCATTCATAATCCTTAGTAGACTTTCATCACCTTAGTTTCATTGCTGGTGGTGATTCCTAAACCTCACATGAAATTTGCTTCCTTATTTCCCATGTGATAATAAAGAATCACCCACCTCGCTCCTGCCAAACCTAGCATTTCTTAGATGTTAATTGAGACATTGATTGGGATGCATATGATCCATTTGTTAAACACGCTTTTGGATGCACTTGCAACATTTATGAGATGTTAACATGGATGCTAAGTTGGATGTATCCAAATGGGGATGTTAATTTGATTGTTTTGACATACACTATTTAGGTTTCCATTTTCAGTTTTCTTAGGGACATTTCTTTGGGTGCAACTTTGGACATTTTTGGGGTTGAAAAAAAGGCCAAACACTAATATGTGAATATTATCATGGTCACAAGTGTGACCACTAATACAAAATTACAATAGTCACTTGATTAGACACTCTATTAACAACTAATTTAGATTTACAATGAAAAAAATCAAACAAGCAATGTATTGGTTGCAATTTGGATGGTGATTGTCCAAAATGTTTTAGTAATGTTTGTGGGAGGAGCACTTAGGTTTAAATCAAACTTTAAAAAAATGAACACTAAACAAAAAGCCACATGGAACAAACACAAAAAAAACTATTAAAATTAAGTGGAAAAAAAATAAAAATAAAAATTATTAAAAATAAAATGTTATGCTACCATTAAATGATTAAAAAATACCCTCCAAAATAAATACAATATTATTATATTAACATTTTCAATATCCATTAAAACATAATGATATAAATATTGTATATTTTAAGGAATTTAGTAAAAAATAAAAACTATATAAAAATATCATGACCTTTAAATTAATAATGTAAAACGCAACCTAAATTATAATCAATAAAATATTCTTAATTTATAAAGATAATTTATTACAAAGTTAAGGTAATGATTCCAAATAAGGATGGGAAGGATAAAGTTCCTCTTGATCGTTATGATTATTGCATCCAAGATGCCAAGGAAAGTAGATACATGAGGACAACTCAGGAACTTGATACTTTGTTTGTAACTCTAGCTTATCCATGATCGCCAATGCTTTTTTCAAAGATGCTCACCTCCACTATTAAAAAATTGTGATGATGGTTGATATATGCGGAAGAATTATTACATTACCAAAAAAAAATGAAATGTTACCTTACTTAACATCATTCGAGACATTGAAAAAACATCTTCTTCCTCTTGTCCCCACTCAAAGTTTTGTGGCCTGGGTACCTAAATTGAAGCAGCAAATTTATATAGCTGATAAAACAAAGACTTAATTATGTTTGTAGTTGTGGGCCACAATCAAAATCTACATGCACAAAAAGGATAAGTTTCACATATTTCATGTGATATGCTCTTAACATGTGGTATTTAGAACTAAGGTGTCATTGTTTTTAAAGTGGTGATTCATCCTTACACATGAAGGATTGTCAATGCTTTACTATTGCAGACATGGTCATCATGAAAAGGTTAGTACAAAAGGATAAGTTTCACATATTTCATGTGATATGATCTTTAACATGTGGTATTTAGAACTAAGGTGTCATTGTTTTTAAAGTGATGATTCAACCTTACATAAGGATTGTCAATGCTTTACTCTTGTAGACATGGTCATCATAAAAAGGTTAATTATTTGAGAGTGGTGAAAACTTATTTTTAGTGAAAAATTAATTGTTAATATTTAATTTTATAAACATATTGGTTAATGAAATGTTAATGGTTTGAAAATAGTTAAAATTTACTTTTAGTAGGGGTCATTATTATACCAAAATTGCTAAATATATGTATGTGATTTTAATTAAATTGGCTTAAATGCATTTTAACCCCAAATCCATAAAGCATTAAGGGGAATCAAATCTCTTGAGGTGTAAATTTTTTTATCATTCAAGATGGATTTAAATTGATTGTAATCTCATTCAACTTCGTAAAACTAAGAACTCACTATTTTTTTAAAGGTGGCAAAACTTATCACAACTCATTTGTCCACTTAGAGTGAGGAAATTAATAACTCACTACTTATAATGATATGGATACATAGAAATAGGATTTTGATTATATATAAATAAATATTAAAAAAATACTAATATAAATACAATTGTGATTGTATGGATAAAAATATTAATAAATATAAAAATAGAATTTTGATTATTTTTTAAATATCTGTATCTATAATTGTGATTGTTATCCTCTCCACCCATGTTCAATTCCCGCAAGGGGTCTCATACACCAATTTGGTGTCTAGCTTGGTTGTGACCTTAAAATTATATTAGATTATTATTATTTGTTATAAGTGTTCTATTCTTTTTTGAAGTCGACATACAATGATGTAAGTGTTATCCATATGACAACATCTATATCACATTGGGCTATAAAAATGTCTTTCAACACAATAATTAAAAGTATGACGATCTCTTTTAGATTGAAATACCAATCGATCACATAATAAGACATTGTCCTCACCTTTAAACCAACACACCATTGGTAAAAAAGACCATTAAAGTATGTGATAACAAACCCTTCCATAAAAAAAAAAAGAAAAAAGAAACATGATTCCTTGCCAATTTAATGGTAATGAGAAGCCAAATTGAGCTTTATAAAGTTTTTGGCTTCTTAGAGTTAACTAAAGAGCCTAGTTTTATTGAGAGAACTACAATTTACATAATTATTACTCATTCTTCTTCTTTGGTTAGAGGAGAGGAAAGGATATTTT
>JASDQU011401879.1:49640-65351 GCA_032191745.1 Picea mariana
GGTCTTCCCAAGACGTGGGATGCATTTGCCGCAAGCATGAACACAAGGAAGGAGTATCCTACATTTGAAGAACTTTGGACTTGTTGTGCTCAAGAAGAATCAAGGATCAGTGCAAAAGAGAAACCCCAAAAGAGGTACGATGATCAAGCCTTCACAGCAAGATTCAAGAATTTCAAGAACAAAAGGAAGTTTGGTTCAAGGAGGAAGCCAAATCAAGAGAAAGATATTTCAAAAGTACAATGCTTCAACTGTCGAAAGTATGATCACTACAAGAATCATTGTCCCGAGCTAAAGAAAAGGAAGGGGACACACGAAGCATCAGTTGCCGAAGAAAAGGAACCTACAAAGAAGACCAAGCAGGATGAAAGAGATTTCTTCTTCTGAAGGTAACAATACTCTTCCTAGTTGTTGTACATATCTTGTTTGTATAATCTCTATACATATCTTGTATATCGATCTCTTAGAAGATAATATGTTCCAAGAAGAACTACACCTATGGAAGAACAACAAGATAAGGATTGTTATCATTGAACAAGTCAAACAATACACATGAAAGGATGAAATACATCATGTGGAAGCTATTACAAGAGACTTAGAAGAAGCAAGACAGAAAGAAGTCAGCAACCAAGAGGAAATTGAAGAAAGACCTATAACACTGTGTAGAAGAGAATAAGAATGTTGACGGAAGCGTGGACTCTCCTAGATGGAGGGAGTCGATTATATATCACCAAAAAGAAGAGCATGCATTCATACATGAAGCAAGGATTAGGAGGGAGCTAATCCTATGATCCATTGAAGATGATGAAGTATATATCCATGGCAGCAAACATGAAAAGCAGTACGTGTTCAGTTCAACCTTAGAAGAAGACCTCTTCGAAGAGAAGCTTTAAAGTATCCCTGGTTGTCCATCCACATCCGTGATCCTATGATGAAAGAAAGAAATGGAATCTTTAGAGCATGGAATCTACTCCATGGACCCAAGAGTTAAAGAAAAACATGAGGAAGAAACATGAAGATTCCAAGAAAGAGAAGCCAGAACAACCAGTCATTGTATCGAGAATCACAAGACTACCAGCCTGATATGAACTCACTAAAAGCAATAAAGCAGAGGAACTGAAAATCGTGATGAAGAACAGTGTATGGAAGACTTATGAAAGCATTGCGAGATCTAGAACTAGAGGCTCTCCCAGATGGAGGGAGAAGACTATGATGATTACTTGTTCCAGTAAACCAGACATATCTCTACATGAGTCATTATATCATCCGCAACATCCATGAGTCGGAGTTCTACATCAGATAAATGCAAAGACTGTTCTCCCGAGCAATTGAACAAAGAACAGCAACCTCAAGACTTTGAGGCTCTTGTATGCGGATGGAAAAAGATAACTTGGTGGAGAACCTCCAGTGCACAGGAGAAGCGTGGTGAAGATTTTCTATAACAGAGATATTGTATCAAAATAATTACTCAGTAGATCATATCTCATGATGACAGAAGAAGCGCCACATGGATATGTTCCAGTTTTCCAACAATGATATACAATATTGGTCAGAGCTACATAAAGCCTTCAAAGAAAAACCAGTGTTCCAAACCGAAGTACATTTGAAATCAAGCATCACATTATCAATGATGAAGTCCAGAAAGGAGAAAGTGGTTCTCCAATACATATCTCCACAGATGAGTAGATAAGCAGACATTTTGGTAAAGCCTCTATCCAATATGAAAGAGTTTGCGTACTCAAGCTGGAGCTCGTGGAGACGACTTCCTTATTGAAAAAGGAAGAGATGACTCCTAGGTTGGGAGGGAGCACTAATATGTATTGATTTATGGACAGTCATTTTTCAGTTTCAAAAAATGGTCCAGGATGAGCAGTTTCCTTTCCAGTTCAGGAAAGTGGATTGAGATTTCTGACGGAAAGCGATTTCCCATTGTGGTTAACATGGGAAATGGTCCAGATTGTTGATGTATCATAGACAGTGACTTCCCGTTGTGATTAACATGGGGAGTGGTCTAGGGCAGTCTCTCTTCTTGAGGGTTACTCAAGAACACTGGCCCGCCTCGTCGGATAGCGATTTCTCATTGTGGTTAACATGAGGAATGGTCTGTTTTGGAGGTTGATACAGGACAGTCTTTTCCTCTTGTGGTTAACAGAGGAAATGGTCTGGACAATCATTCCTTAGGGTGTATTCATTCTCTCCAGGTTGCACTTTGTTTAGTGCCGAAGGAATGGTCCAGGCTCAGCAATCAGGGACAAGCATTCCTTAGGGCGGATTCATTCTCTCCAAGTTACACTTTGTTTAGTGTTGGAGGAATGGCCCAGGGTGGGGAATGGTCCAGGCTCAGAAATCAGGACAGTTATTCTTCCTTGCTTGAGAAGAATAGTCCAGATAGCTCATCATTGATGTCTTACCTTTTTAGGGTAGATGCTCTTCCGAGATCTCACAGATGTGAGTGGAAGAATGTCCCATATGATTCAGTTTATATCATAACATTGTTTCTGTGCAGGTTGATATCAGATGATTGTTATGAAGATTGTATGACAGTAGATATATACTACTGTGATGGATGTGTTCCACTGTTTGATCAAGTACTTGTGTGTTACTTGGTGTGGTAGTGTACCACTAGATTGTAGTTATGTACTACTATGGATAAACACAGTTGTGTTCTATTTTATTCCGATTGCTTTGAAGACTATCAGCAGTATTGGAAATGATTATCAACTAGATGGATGATCAAAGAACAGAGATTTCCCAGACGAAAAATGGTTCAGAACATTTACTCTTCTAGGACATATGTCCAGATTGGAAGAATGGCTCTTGTATCACTTTGTGGTGTGAGTGACTTATCATCATGTCTAATTACTCAGATGGAGTATGGTTTCGAGAGATGATACGGCTGATGATATTGATGGTGATGATGGTGCTCATGGTCTAGTCATCAGATAGTCTATGTTGATGCTACCGGGTGAATGGTATGTTCGTGCTCAAGACCATTACCTGTAATACCTCCCTAGCTAGGAGGGAGTGTTGATATTATAGTAGCTACGGAAGGTATTTACCTCCACGTGTAAACCTGACGAGAATAGAATACTCTGGAAAGCAAGAAGAAACCCTAATGAGTTGGCTAATAACCCTAGAAGACATGTTGGCTCAAGAGAATAATTTATATTGGGTTATTAGCCTCCAAGAGAAGAAGTTGGCCAGAAGAATTAATATATATTGAACAGACAGATACCCAGAATGAGAAGTCGGCCCAGGCAGTTAGCCAGAATTAGTATAAATACAGGAGGCCAGTTCTCATTCTGGTAGGCAGTCTCAAAATTGCAGCTAGCAGATCACGTTTGGCTTGGACTATCTCTTAGTTAGGGTTTGGACTATCTGATCAGCTCTTGTTGATGCACTATCCTTGGGGAAAGGTGCGCTACCCTTTGTTTGGCTATCTAGCCTAGGGTTTTCTTCCGGAATGATTCTCTGTCAAGGTTAAGGTGCTCGGAGGGTGGCTTCGGCCTATGGTTGGGTGACAATGGTATTGTCAATGGTAAAATGAGCACAATCCTTCATATTCTAATAGTTTAGACACTACATCACCTTCATAGACGACTTCTCTAGAAAAACTTGGATTTATTTCTTGACAGGAAAAAACTTAGAAGAGGTGCTCAAGACATTTCAAGAATTCAAGGTTTTTGTTGAAAATCAAACAAGAAAAAGGATAAAAGCCCTCAGATATGATAATGGGGGGGAATTCAAGAAATTCTGTGTTGAAGTTGGGATTGAAAGAGAACTAACAGTCCCGTATACCCAATGGATTTTTAGAGAGAAAGAATAGAGTCATTGTTGGCGCAACAAAGGCAATGTTGCATGATCAGAATCTTCCTAAGTTCCTCTGAGAGAAGCATGTAACACTGTTGTGTATCTTCAAAACAGAAGCCCTCATAAAGTGCTTGGAAATGTAACGCCTGAAGAAGCATTCACCGGGAAAAAAACCAAACATCAACCATCTTCGCATCTTTGGTTGTGTTGCCTACTGCCATATTCTTGTTGAGAAAAGAACTAAGTTAGACCATACAGCAGAGAAGGGAGTCTTGGTAGGATATATTGAGACTTCCAAAGTCTGCAGGATATACATTCCCTCCACCAGGAAGACTATATTACACAGAGACATAAAATTTGAACAAGAAAGAGCCCTCTGAAAATCATGTCAAGACAGTGACACTTCAGAAACAAAAGTTTCCAATCAAGAAGGGGAACCCTCACCAAAAGGGGTAGATCTCCCCACAGTGGATCAATAAGAGGAAGTACAACCAACCCTCTCCAGGTAAAGGAAACCAAAGTGGGTTGAACAATTGTTGAAGGAAGCCAGTGAACAAGTAAAGTCGCCAAAGACCTTGGTCAGGACAAGCATACCTCCTCAAAGGTATTCAGGATATGTTGCTCTCATGAGTAGCATGATCGAATCTGAACCAACCTGCTTTGAAGAAGCTATTGAAAAGAAAGCATGGAGGGATTCTATAATGGAGGAATATACCTCCATAATAAAGAATGATGTGTGGGAAATAGTACCCGGACCAAAGGACAAATCAGTAGTCAGCTCCAAATGGATATATAAGATAAAGCATGCAGCAGATGGAAGCATTGACAAATATAAGGCCAGATTTGTTGCTCGGGGTTTCTCTTGGAAAGGAGTGGATTATGAAGAGACATTTGCTCCAGTAGCTCGTTACACCTCCATTCGTGCAGTTATTTCTATTACCACTCAAATGGGGTGGAAAATACATCAAATGGATGTTAAAATTGCATTCCTAAATGGGAGTATTGAAGAGGTCTATTCGGAAAAACCACAAGGGTTTGAAGTCCGCAACAACGCAAGTCATGTCTGTCAACTAAAGAAGGCCTTGTATGGCCTCAAACAAGCTCCCAGAGCTTGGTACTCCAAAATAGACAGCTATTTGCAAAGCATTGGATTTGTCAAGAGTGATGCCGACTCAAATCTATACCTTCTCATAAAAGAAAGGGACACTCTCATTCTTGTACTTTATGTAGACGACCTCTTTCTAACAGGAGCAGAAACTCTAATCACAGCTTGCAAGCAAAATCTGGCTGAAGAATTTGAGATGAAAGATCTAGGCCTAATGCACTATTTTCTTGGGCTAGAGATCCAGCAACAAAAGGGTGAAGCTTTCCTTGGTCAAGGAAAGTATACAGTTGAGATTCTCAAAAGATTTGGGATGGAGGACTGTAAACCCATGACCACTCCCATGAATACTAATCTCAAGAAATTAAATTCTTCTGAGTCAGAGAAGGTGAATCCTACCATTTATAGACAATTAATTGGATGCTTGATGTATTTGACTAACACTAGACCTAATATATGTTTTGCTACCAACACACTCAGTCAACACATGGTGGACCCCAGGAGAGTACATTGGATTGCAGGAAAACATATCTTGAGATACCTGAAGGGTACCATGGAATGCGAGCTTCAGTATTTACAAGGAGACCAAGTCAAACTAGTGGGTTATTCTGACTCAGATTGGGCAGGAAGTACAGTTGATAGTAAGAGTACCTTTGGATGCTGCTTCAGTTTAGGATCAAGCATGATCTCTTGGTACAGCACAAAATAAAGATCAGTTGCCCTCAATTCAGCAGAAGTCGAGTACATGGCAGGCAGTCAAGCAAGTCGTGAGGCCATTTGGCTTCGGAAAATTCTTGTAGATCTATTTGACACAAAATTGGATCCCACTACAATATACTGTGATAATCAAAGTTGATTAAGTTATCTGAAAAGCCAATATTTCATGATAGATCCAAACACATTGAAATCATATATCACTTCATCGGGGACAGAGTACAGAAAGGGGTAGTAAAGCTTTAGTACGTCTCTACTAATGAACAAGTTGCAGACATCCTTACTAAAGGATAGCCAAAGGGAAAGTTTGAGTATTTCCGTGAAAATTTGGGGGTTATAGAAAACCCATTCCTCACTAAGAGGGAGTGTTAAAATATAGTGAGGATTAGTTTTCTAAAATACAAAAAGTGAAAGCATAAGTTGTCTCAACAAGAGAATAAATCCCAACCATTGATTTAGTCAAAGATCTAATGGTTGGGATCGTTTGGGTAGGCCCCACATGAACCTTAGATGAAGTTAAATGGAAATCAAGACAAAAAAATACCTAAGTTAGAGGAGAGGACTCATGTGAGAGGAAGTCAAGCAAGTTGGGCGAGTAAGGAAGAGGAGCTTGTACAACTCTGTACTACTTGTACCTGGTATGGCCGACTAGGAACTAATATAGCTCACAAATGCAACAAGGAGAAAGTTCGCGTTAGGGCCATTATCATCAGACCAAAAGCAGGAACAGAAGAAGAAGGCAGAGTTAGGGCCATACAGAACAGGAGGAAGAAATCTCGATCTGTACAATCAGATACCAATCCGTACAGTGCGCAGAAGTACGGATCCGTACGTCAAACAAAAGGGTTGTAAGAAGTTTTTGGTCGCATTGTATTTCAATCTGAACATAATTAAATTTTCTTTATTCTACCTTGTGTAAAGAGAGTGGTTGCTCTGTTATATTCAGTATTTTATTTTCTTTTAAATTTTCAGTCTATCTTTGTGATTTTGACAGATGTAATCCACTTGTCTTGGTCTTGTATGGAGATGTGACTATCTTTGCAAGGTGCCCTGTTAGAATTGGAGTTAGAGAGGAAAGGGTTCGCTAGATTTGGAGGTGCACCAAATCTGGTAGGGGGGCCACAAAGAGGGGCCCAATTTGATTTTCCTTTTCTATGCTTAGATGACTTAGGAAAAATTAATTCTCCTCACCAAGTTGACTTGTGCATAATGAGCCCAAAAACCCTATTTCTCCCTTGGCAAATCGACTTGGGCCCATCAAACATCTCAATGGCTGAGATTAGATCTGAATGGAGGGCTCAGATCGATTGCCTTATGACTAATTTTTCCTATAGTCAGAAGGCAATCGATCTGAACCCTCCATTCAGATCTAATCTCAGCCATTGAGATGTCTGGTGGGCCCAAGTCGATTTGCCAAGGGAGAAATAGGGTTTTTGGGCTCATTATGCACAAATCGACTTGGTGAGGAAGCTTGGACAGCAGAGAGGAGAAGATTTCAGCTACAGGGGAAGATTCAGCAGCTCGGGTAGAAGCCGCACAGCCTCCATTTCATCTAGCCAGCCAACTCCACACTCAGCCAGCAAGTAACAGCACTGTTTGGGCGCAACTTGGGCCGTACAGACCGTACGGCGCACCCAGCAGCCAGGTCGTGAGCAAATAGAGGTGTGAGGGATGTGAATTTGTTGAAGGCAGAGATTTTGCCTCAGGAATGTTTTTGTAACAGCAGACGTAAAATTTCTAAAGATATCCTTTGCTGAAATAAAAAGAAATCACTAAGCAGAAGACCAGTTTTCACAGTTGCGTTTTTTCGGCGTCATTTGACCAAAAATCGATGAGTATTTTTGTGTGAACACTTCGTGTCTTTATGTGTTTATTTTCCGTTGCATTAGAGTGTTAAGAAAAATCAACATGTTCAGATTTCTAAGTTAAAGTTCAGTTCTGTACTTTATTTTTATTAAATCTGCAACTAGGTTCTGATTTTTTATGAGATTTAACATGTCCTAAACAACTCATGATATGGTGTTTGAAGATTTTGGCCCGTGAAGTTGATATGAAGGATGTCGGAGTTTGGCAGGTGGTTGATGGTCCAATGTTGTGTTCCTTCAGATTCACAAGTGGTCAATATTCTTTAGAGGTTCGAGATGTTGTGATAGTATCTTGTTTTTCTAAATACAATGAGGATTCTATAGCTTACAAGATTTACATTCCAACAGAGCAGAAGCCTATGGTGAGCCAAGATGTGAAGTTTGATGAGGTTGTGAAGTCCTCTAGTTCACAAGTATCTCCCTCTATGATTGAAAGGAGCGAGGAATTTGTTGTTCCAAACATTGATTAAGATGTTAGAGCATAATCCAATCCAAGTATGGACAAGGTGAAATTGTGGATGGATATGCCCTCATCTTCTACGCTAACCCATAGTAAGTCGAGTTGGCTTACTCAAATATTGCAAGATGCACACAAGCATGTAGGAGCATGCAAATCTTCAGTGAGGGCGAGTATACCTCCTAAGAGATATGTTAACCATATTGTATTGGATACTTCCATTTGTAGGCCTTCTAATCATTTTGAGGAGGTGACATGTGATGTCTTGATGGAGGAGTGTGATGTTTGGCGGACAATTCCTTTCCAGAGCTAGTGGTTGATTTCGAGACTACATCAAGTTCAGAATTGCAAATAGTAGGTTTGGTTAAGTTGCAAAGGGAGCAAAATACTGTTATTGAAAACACTTTCCTCGTAAAGATGGAGAATTAATTTTCGAGGGTACTCCAAAAGTATTTACACCATGCTTAGGGGTGTTTCATGTGATGTGGGATGCATGTTGTGTTGATTACCCTTGGTTGTTTTGCAATGGACATACACATTGGAGTTAGCTTGTTCATGGATTGCTTAGGGGTGTTTCATGTGATGTGGGATGCATGGTGTGTTGATTACCATTGGTTGTTTTGTGATGGACATACACATTGGAGTTAGCTTGTTCATGGATTGCTAGACCTTGTCTTGATGCTTGTATGCCATTCTTCCTTGGAGCATTGGATGTTGAGAATTATAGTTCGGACAGAAAATAGTTCGAGGTATTTTCGAAAAAGTAATTTTCAAAAAGTAATTCTATTTTGTAATTCACTTTAGTTAAAAAGTGAAAGTTTTATTTTTAGCAGTTGAGTCTAAAAAATGTATTTCATGCATGCATGACCTGGACTAGGAGTAATCTCAAAAATAGAATAGGGTTTTGGTATCAACTAAAACTATAAAGACAGGTCAATATAGAGAGTTAAGAACACACAAGAACACTTGAGCAGATGAGTAGGTTGAGTGACAGAGAGAGCAAGCAGACAAGAAAGAGGCATTTCCAGGCAGCACACAGTCCCGTGCAAGGACTTGTATAGTTTTGTATAGGTGTATGGAAGTTTGTACAGTCGCACAAATGGTATTGTATGGATAGGTCCGTACAGTGGTACAAACATGTCGTACAGGCTATACAATAGTTTTCTGTTGTTTCTAGTTTTTCAGCAGGCTATACCTCTCAATCAAGCTGTACAAACTCAGTTCAAGGTGATTTTTGATAACTATGCAGTGTTGTTTTTTGGGCAGCTTGTGGAGGTTTCCTGGTAAGTTTTTCAAATGAATGAAAAGTTGATTTGAAAGAGTAATTTCCTGTGTTGTGTAAAATTAATTTTTATGCTTCCGCTATTTGATTTCCAACCATTGTGTGATTAATGCTATGGTCTGAAATTTATTTCTTCAATATTAAATTCAGCAATCTAATTGTTTGATTGAGATCATAAGGACTTTAGTCACCTAGGGCTTGGAAATTTTCACATGGTATCAAAGCTTATTTGTCTGATTGGGATTCTTTAGGATTTGCAATGGTAAATCAACTTCAGGGAAGGACCAACAGTGAGAGAGTTTCAAAGTTTTATTTTCAGATTAGGGAGTTTGTGCAATAGATTCAAAGATGGCAGCAACGTGCATTAGGTTTGAGGGCAGATTGGATAGTGCCTTGAATTTCTTATCATGGAAGGTGAGGGTTACACTCTTACTAGAAGAGAATGATCTCTGGGATATTATCAAGAGCATTGTGACTCCACCTACAAATCTGCAAGAGTTGATAGCTCACAACAAGAGGGAACTGAAGGCCAAGCAGATGATCCTAGATGCCATAAAGGATCATTTGATCCCTCATGTATCCGAGAAGAAGACAAAGAAGGAGATGTTCGATGCCTTGGTAAGTCTCTACCAGAGTCAGAACGTAAACAAGAAGATGGTATTGCAAAACAAACTCAAATCCATAGTGATGACCAAATCAGACAAAGTCATCAGTTACCTTATGAAGATAAGACAGATTCGTGATCAACTTGTTGGGGAGAAGGTTGAAGATGCAAAGTTAGTCAACATGGCACTAAATGGATTCTCAGTTTCATGGGAACCATTTGTCAAAGGTATCTGTTCTTGGGAAAACCCTCCTGACTTTAAGAGGATTTGGGATGACTGTATACAAGAAGAGACTCGAATGGAGTCAAAGGCCGGCAAGGAGGATGGTGAAGAGAACCTAGCTCTATTTGGTCAATCAAATAAGGGCATAGGTCAAGGACCCAACAAGGGTAAGGAAAAGAGTGAGGAGTCAACCTCACAGACAAGAAAGGACTTCGATAAAATCAATTGCTTTGGTTGTCATAAATACGGTCATTATGCATCACAGTGTCCAGATAAGAAGGGTAAAGGAGAGCAACTACAAAAGTAGGTAGCAGGCTCTGCAGAAACTTAGATGAACGAGTTTGTTGCCAAGTTCGAGAAGGATTTCTCATTGGTATCTTACCTTTCTACCAGCACGATTCTGAGGAAGGCGTGGTATGTGGACAGTGGGGCATCTCGACATATGACATCAACCCGACAATTGTTTTCTAGTCTGAAGAAGCAAGACTCGAGAGTACAGGTTGAGTTAGGTGATGATGCCAAGTACCCAATAGCAAGAGTTGGTACTATTCCCTTCCAGCTCAAGTCAAGTAATTATTTAGATTTTGATAATGTCTTGTTTGTACTAGGTCTTAGGAAGAAATTGCTTTTAGTTTCGGTTATGGGGGATAAGGGATTTCCAGTGGAGTTCAAGAACCAACAAGTCCTCATCAAATTGAAGGAATCTAGCCCAGATATAGCTCAGGTAATAGGGGTTAGAGAAGGTGAGTTGTACAGTTTGCAAAGTGAACCTGTTCAAGCCTTGGTGCATGACAGTGACGGTTTGTGCAAGTTGTGGCACAAGAGGATGGGGCACCTACATCACAAGGCGTTTCCTATCTCGAGGGAGATAGTCATAGGTCTTCCAGAGTTCAGAGTTGAGCAGCATGGTGTATGTAGAGGGTGCACGCTTGGCAAGCATGCCAAGGTTGCTTTCCCAAGCAGCAAGCATAGGTCTAAGAAGATTCTAGACCTAGTGACAGAGAATAAGGAGCAGGAAGCTCTGAAGGTTGAGCTAGGATCATTGGTGATTTCCAGAGCAGTATAGTAGCCTTCAGGTAGAGAAGGGGAGACAATAGCCCCTTGCACTTCTATCAAGAGACCTCGATGGTTCAATCAAACATTAAGGGATGCTAAGGAGCATGTTGAGACTCCTAGGAGCACATTTAGAGAGAGCAACCTCTAAAGAAGTTTCTAGACTATATGGCACTGATGAGCAACATTCTAGATTTTGAGCCTTCCACTTTTTAGGAGGAAACAGACCAGCAGGTATGGCAAGATGCCATGGTGGAGGAGTACACCTCCATCATGAAGAATGATGTTTGGGACATAGTGCCAAGATCGGAGGGGAAGTTAATTGTAAGTTCCAGATGGCTCTACAAGATCAAGCATGTTGTAGATGGCAGCATTGAGAAGTTTAAAGAGAGGTTTGTGGCGAGAGGGTTCGCCCAAAGAGAGGGAGTGGACTACAAGGAGACTTTTGCTCTAGTTGCCAAGTACACAAAACAGTTTTGAGGCTTTGAAGTAAGTGGAAAGGAGTCCCATGTTTGTTATGCAGTGAAAAATTTCATAGTGGAGCCAAGGCGGGAGCATTGGGTAGCAGCAAAACATGTGCTCGGGTATTTGAGGGGCATAGTGGAGCCAAGGCGGGAGCATTGAATAGCAACAAAGCATGTGCTCGAGTATTTGAGAGGCATAATAGAGTATGGTCTAAGATATTTTGGAGATGGTGAAGTGAAGTTGCAGGGGTATACAGACTCAGAGTGGGCAAGTAGTGCAGCAGACATGAAGACCACCTTAGGGTGTTGCTTTAGCTTGAGATCCAAGACGTTGTCCTAGTTCAATAGAAAGTAGACTTCCTTGGCACTTAGCTCAGCAGAGAGCAGAGATCACTTCATATGAGACAAGATTTAGATGGGAGTAATGAAGCTCCAGTGTATTTCGACGGATCTGCAAGTAGCTAATATTCTTACCAAACCCTCAACAAGAAGGAAGTTCGAGACATTCAGATACAGACTTGGATTGTTGCATAATTCCTTCCTCGCTAAGAGGGAGTGTTGAGAATTATAGCTCGGACATAAATTAGTTCGAGATATTTTTGAAAAAGTGGTTTTCGAAAAGTAATTCTATTTTTGAAAAAGTAATTCTATTTTGTAATTCACTTTAGTTAAAAAGTGAAAGTCTTATTTTTAGCAGTTGAGTCTAAAAAGTGTATTTCATGCATGGATGACCTAGACTAGGAGTAATCTCAAAAATAGATTAGGGTTTTGGTCTCAACTAAAACTATAAAGACAGGTCAAGATAGAGAGTTAAGGACACACAAGAACACTTGAGCAATTGAGCAGGTTGAGCGGCGGAGAGAGGGAGAGAGAGCAGGCAGCAAAGAAAGACGCATTTCCAGGCAACACTCAATCCCATACAGGGAACCGTATAGGTGTATGGAAGTTCGTACAGCCGTACGGACAGTATCGTATGGATCCGTACAGTCGTACAGATAGGTCTGGAAGGTGGTATAAACAGGTTATACAGGATGTACAATAGTTTTTCGTTGTTTCTGGTTTTTTTCAGCGGGATGTACCTCTCAGTCATGTTGTAGAAGCTCGGTTCAAGGTGATTTTCGATAATCGTGCAATGTTGTTTTTTTCGCAGCTTGTGGAGGTTTCCTTGTAAATTTTTCAAATGAATGAAAAGCTTATTTGAAGGAATAATTACCTATGCTGTGTGAAATTGATTTTTATGCTTCTGCTATTTGATTTCTAGCTATTGTGTGCTATGGTCTGAAATTTATTTCTACAATAAATAGATTCAACAATCTACTTGTTTGATTGAGATCATAAGGACTATAGTCACCTAGGGCTTGGAAATTTTCACATTGGAGACCTATGCAACGAGCGGCTTTCTTCAGGCATGCACATGGAGGTTGGTTGCTTACCTAAGAGGACGACTTACCTTAGAGGAGCATTGGGCATCTTGGAGGAAGGCATTGAGGATAGTTGGGTGTTTGCATGGAGGCTTGTACTTGACTTGAGGATGATTGGGTTGAGGGGTGATCATGTAGGTGTGGTGGACCCGAAGGAACACATGGCTTAGGAGGTAGCATTGAAGCTTTGGAGACCTTTGGAGGAGGAGCTTTGAGACTTCTCGAGGAGCATTAAGCATTCAAGCCCTACTTGTTGGATGTGCATGTTGAATTTTCACTATGCTAGGCTCAAGCATGAGGTTTATTCATTTTGAACCATAAACAAATGCAGCTACACCATTTTTAAGTGTTGCAATAACCAAGATCACAAGAAGAAGTATCATGTACAAGAACACAAAAAATATCCTAGAAACCCTTCTACTCAAGGGAAGAAAACCCAACAATCATTTGCTATATTCTCAAGAGAAGATCCCCCAACCATAAAACCCTAATGCACACAAGAGGGTGCTCTACCACCTTGAAACTTGCGCCCAAGAGAGGTGCGCACTTCAGCCCTAAAAGTTGACTTGCTGAAATTTTGATATGTCAAGTGACAAGTGTGTTTCCTCAATGGGGAAATCACCTTTATTTATACTAGACTGGACACAGCAAAAGTGGTGTCTATTGGCACAACAGGGCCGACCTCAATAACTCATAAAATAATTAATTATTACAATAAACCTTAATATCTTTCACATATGGTGGGGTCGACTTGTACCCTTTACATCACAATTAGGGTTACAAGCAAATCTTACACTTAGACAATATAGCAAGGGATCCACACGTCCACTAGTGCTCAGCCACTAGGGACACGTCCACCTGTGCTCAGCCACAGGGACGTCATACTCAACAGAATCATCTGGAGTACCACATCGTCTCAATTCTCACATAGAGGAGAACGATACACGCATCACATGGGCACACCCAACCACTGGGGGATGACTCAACTCTCCAGAGGAGAATGATGCCCCAACCACTTGAGAACAACTCAACTCTCACACAGAGGAGAACGATGCCCCATCACGTGAGTATGCCCAACATTGGGCTCCCTCTCAGGTCGACTCAACTCAGTGTCATAGGAGAACGTATCCTGGAGGATGTCTCACGACGCTGCAATTATCAACACTCCCTCTCAGCTAGGGAGGCATTATCCACCGAGCCAAGTCTCTCACGGAAGTACTCGAGCTTCGTCCTGGCAAGCGGTTTGGTGAAGATATCTGCAATCTGCTCATGTGTAGGAAGGTACTGCACGTGTGTTGCTTTCCTCTGCACCATGTCTCTGATATAATGATATTTTATCTCAATGTGTTTCGATTTATCGTGAAACACAGGATTCTCAGAGAGCTTCACGCAGTTGTGGTTATCACAATGAATAATGGTAGAATCCATCTCATGATCAAATAAATCTGTCATGAGCTTGCGAAGCCACACTCAACGCTATATACTTTGCTTCTGCGGTACTCAAAGCCACAGAGCTCTATTTCCTGCTGCACCAGGAAACCATGGAAGACCCCAAGGTAAAACAACAACTGGATGTGCTCTTCTGGTCCACTGCGCTCCCTGCCCAATCTGCATCGGCATATCCTTGCAATCTCATGTCTACACTGGAGGCATATCTCAGGCCATATCCAACTGTGCCTCGTAGATATCTCAATACATGCTTCGCTGCTATCCAATGAGTCTGTCTCGGCTGACTCATGAACTGACTCGGTACATTCACTGCATAGCATATATCAAATCCGGTGTTAACCAGATACATCAATGATGCAATCAGCTGTCAGTATAAATGTGGATCAATATCGCCTGAATCAGTAGAAGCCTCGTTCATTTTCTTCAGATCCATCACCATCGATGTAGGCATGGATTTGCAGTCTGTCATACCGAACTTCTTCAATATCTCGATTCTCCACTGTATATTTTCCTTGACTAAGGAAAATCTCATCAGTCCTCTGCCATACTTCTAGTCCCAAGAAGTAGTGCATCATACCCAGATCCTTCATCTCGAATTCATAAGTCAATGCACGCTTGCATTCAGCAATAAGTCTTTCTGAACCAGTGAGGAATAAATCATCCACATACAAGACCAAGATCAGGCACTCGTCACCAACAATGTGATAATATAGGTTTGAATCAGCAACACTCTTGTTGAAGCCCAAACTCATAAGGAATCCATCCATCTTCTCGTACCAAGCACGAGGTGCCTACTTTAGTCCATACAGGGCTTTCTTCAACATGCACACATGAGATTTTTACTCATGTATCACGAATCCTTTTGGTTGCTCGATGTAAACTTCTTCCTCAATCTCACCATTGAGAAAGGTTGTCTTTACATCCATCTGATGTAGTTTCCAACCCATAGATGCAACTAGTGCAATGATAGTACGGATGGAAGTGTATCGGGCCACAAGAGCAAATGTCTCCTCATAATCAATTCCTTCCACCTGTGAGAATCTTCTAGCTACAAATCTTGCTTTGTACCAAGGCTGTTGGGAGCGCGGAGCGGGAAGCGGGAAGCGGGAGCGGGAGCGGGAGCGGGAAGCGCATATTTTCAAAAATCGCCGGGAGCGAAGCGTTTTCGGGAGCGTTTTTTATATAATACATAAAAAATATATATTTTGATGCATATATATATATAAAACATATAGAATGTTGAATCAATTGCAAAAAACATGAAAACATA
>JASDQU011401880.1:22464-33511 GCA_032191745.1 Picea mariana
TAATGCTTTGTTTAATTCTCCCTTCGTGCTCCGCAATCAATCCTTTCCCTTGATCTGGTGCTTGCATATCCAATAGTCCTAGTTTTTCCTATGGGGATTTCGATCCTGATCACATTTCTGCAATGCGCTTTCCCTTCTAAGCTTCATGTGCATCATCGACTGTTGACATCAATGAAAATACATCAATGACAGTATGTCCAACAAGAGGCTGGTATAATAGAACCTGCTAAATAATCTGAGTGGATTAGCTCCATGGTAGATAAGGAGAAGAAGAAAGGGGAAATAAATATCTGTGTATACTTGAGGAAGTTGAATGATGCTTGTTTGCATGATCCCTTCCCTACTCCATTTATAAATGAGGTATTGGAAAATGTAGGAGGATAAGAAGCATACTCATTTACTGATGGACTTTCAGGGTATCACCAAATCAAAATAGCACCAGAGGATCTTCATAAGACTATATTTTCTATAGAATTGGGGTCATATCAATACACAATAATGCCCTTTCAGTTGAAGAATTCCCCTGCTATTTTTTCAAGAGTTTTGGTAGTTGCATTTAAATATTTTATACATAATTTTTTGGAGGTTAATATGGATGATTGGACAATATTTATCCTATTGAAAGATCATGTTGAAGTTTAATATTAATGTTAGACAGATGTAGCCAATGCTAGATTTCCTTGAACAATAAGAAATGCATATTCAATGCACCATTTGGAGTTTTTCTATGACATGTGGTTTGTAAATAGGGCTTGATGGTTGACCCTGCAAATATTGCTATCATTTTTAATTTACCACCACCTAAGTTAGTGTTCCAATTAAGATCTACACTAGGTCACATAGGCTACTATAGGAAGTTCATAAAGAGATACACACAGATTATTGTTTCCATGGAGAAATTATTAAAGAAGGATATTGAGTTTCAATGGAATGATGAGTGCCAACAAAGTCTAGACATCTTAAAAGAGAAAATAGTGACAACACCAATTCTGGTGTTTCCAGATTGGTCAAAAGAGTTCCATGTTCATGTGGATTCCTCTTCAATAGCACTTAGAGTAGTACTAACACAACCAGGAGAAGGTGACATAGATCACCTAATAGAATTTGCAAGTAGGAAACTCTCAGAGTCAGAACATAATTATAATACAACATAGAGAGAAGGTTTTACTATGGTATATTCATACAAAAGTTCATACATTATTTATTAGGCCAACATTTTAAAATTTTCACAGATCACTCTGCTCTCAGATACTTGTTCAACAAGCCAGTGTTGGGGGGGAGAATGTGTAGATGGTTACTTTTATTTCAAGAGTTTGATTTTGAAGTAGTTGTGAAACCTAGAAGACTGAATGCAGGGCCAAATCATCTATCTAGGATAACTAATGTAGAGGAACCAATAATCTTGGAGGACAATTTTCTTGATGCACAACTATTTTCAGTGTAGATTGTTGATGAATAATTTTATGATATTATTGAATTTTTTAGTACATGAATTGTCCCAAAGGAATACAACACTATGCACAAGAATAATTTGGTGGTTAGAGATGTAGATTACCAGCTTATTGCAGGACACCTATATAAACTAGGAGAAGATAATATTCTAAGGAGATGTGTCATGGAATATGAACATCCCATCATTTTGGCAGAAGCACATGAAAAAATAGTTTGAGGACACTATGGAGGAAACGCCATTGCACAAAAGATACTATGTGCATGACTATGGTGGCCAACAGTTTCTAAATATGAAAAAGGAATATTTCCAGACTTGTGATGTCTATTAGAGGGTAGGAAATCCATCTAGGAGGGATGAGATGCCCCTAAAATGTAAGGTAACCCTTAAAGTGTTTGAAAAATGGGAAATTGAATTTGTAGGACCAATAAATCTACCAACTAGAATATTAGGAGCAAGGTACATCATTATGGTGACAAAATGTTTAACTAGATGGGCTGAAGAAGCATCAATAAAATATTTTACCACATAAAATACAATGCACTTTCTATTTGAACAAGTAATTACAAGATTTGAATGCCCTAGAATTTTGATGAGTGATCAGGGCACTCACTTTATCAATAATACCATCTAGGAAATGATTGAATAATTTGAGATACACCATCAAAAGAGAAATCCATATCATCCTCGGGATAATGGAATAGTGGAAGCATTTAATAAAATACTAGAGAACACCCTAACTAAAATTTGCAATGTAAACAAGGATGATTGGGATTTGAAGATATTGGCAATATTATGGGCTTATAGAACCACATGCAAGAAACGCATAGAGAAGGCACATTTAAGATTGGTGTATGGACAAGAAGCAATATTCCTTTTAGAATATTTGATACCTATTCTGCACATTGCATCCATTACAAGCATGATAGAAAGAGGCACAAATCAAGAAATATTGTCTCAAGTCATGGAACTAGAAGAAGAAATGATTATGACTGGTTTCCATCAGGAAGTATAGAAATCCAAAGACAAAGCTTGGCATGATAGACACATTAAAAAGAAAAACTTTAAGGAAGGAGATCTGGTTCTCCTCTATGAAAACATGTACTTACAACACCCAAGAAAATTCAGGATGCATTGGCTAGGGCCATATGAGATAAAATCTATCACAGATGGAGGTGTTGTCAGCTGTAGGATCTAGCAGGAAAAGAGATTCAAGGATTGGTGAATGGAAATCGACTAAAATTGTATAGGGACAATCGACCCAAAAACCCTTAGTAGTTGCAGTGAAGGAAATTACAATTGTACATAGTTTATATCGTAGGAGTTAAAAGAAAAAAGAAGAGTTTTTTTTTGGAAAAACAAGAAAAATACAAAAAGATGCAGTAGATGGATAAGTGTTAGACAGGTAGTTAGATAATACAATGTGCAATAAGATAGAAATTGGCATGAAAGAACCTAAATACATTGCACACTAGAGAAATGTGATAAGAAATAAAAAGAAATGTGTTGATACATAAAGCAGTCAGAAAAAGAAAAAGTGGTGGTCAAAAAAGTGCGCGCAACAAATCATTTATGACACAACCTATACAAGTAGAAAAAATGAATGACAAGAATCATTGTGAGTTTTTCAAATGAGATCTAAGGAAGAGAACCTAGTGCGAGTAGGTGAGTTTGAGGTGTTCAGTTAAGATTCAGAGGAACCCTATCAAGATTTCACAAAATGGCACCACCAAAGTTTGGAGATCCTAGTTGGGTCACAAGAAAAACATGGAATGTTGCGAGGTCTACACAAGAAATAGAGACTGATGGAGAAATCTCAAATTAGTTGGAAGGAGTGGTGGATGTGGATTTAATTCCATCTGTAGTCATTGAACCAATTAGTCACACTATTGTAGAAGAGAAGGATCCAACAACATAAGAAATGGATATCGACCCGCAGAGCAAAACACAAAACCCTCGCACAGAGAAAAACCCTACGCAACAAACTGGATTAGGAACAACACAACCACATGAACTATTGCCTGAGGAACATGATGAATGAACATAGTCTGATGAAGGAGAAAACCTTGTAGCGGAKCCAATGTRTTAGTTGGAGGAAGAAGTAAAGGTGGAAGACATTACGAACCAACAAAATTCAKACACTTAGGAAGATGAGGAAGAGAACCCAGTTGAAATGATATGACCATAAGAAGGAAAGAAGAAGACTAGGGAAAAACCTTTCATCCCAAGAACACCGAGCAAGCATAAGAAACTCACATTKTCACTACCATAGATACTTGAAGGAGTCAAATTAGTTGGTGACATGTTAGGATCTGTTAACAAACAAAAGTATGTTGATCATGATGTGAAAGACATGGGGAAGTTTCGTAATTTCACACAATAGGTGTACATGGAAATTAAAGGAGAGGGTCCATCAYGGGATCCCATTCTAGAGCTGAAATAGTGGATTGTAGGGTTATATAACACATGAATTATGAACCTGTTGGAGATTCCTCACTTTGGGAGAGGAAAATATGTTAATGCATGTGTCAAAAAACTATTGGAACTGGTATATGGAGGTATATTATGGATGGAGAGGCATGTATACATAGATGTGGAATTAATTATTGAAATCACAAGATTACCAACAGATGAATCAAAGTTAGAGCAATACATGGATGAAAAAACAAAAGAAAAATACCTGGAAGATGAGATAAAGAGAAATTATGGGACTGACAGAGGATCTAGGGGAATGATTGTTAGAAATATAAATGACCCAGAAACTAAGTTTGTGATAATAATGATGGCATGAAAACTCTTGAGAAAATTTCGCAAAGAGGAATCCATTGCAGGAGTAATAACAGCAACCGTGCAGTGCACAAAGGGGATTCTATGCAATTGGGCTCCATATCTACTAAACTTGTTTTTGGAGGATTGCAAGGATGTGCAGGACTTGGGTTTAGAAATTCACTATGCATGGTTGATCATATTAATAACACTGGTTTGTTGGGGAGAACCAAAATACAATGGATTTTACCATAGGCTAGGGAAATGTTGCACAAAAAAATACACAACACTATGACACACTTCAGATCCGAAGAAAAGGAAGGAAAATTATAGCATTTTCTCCATGATGTATGATGAGATATAGGAGAAGATGAAAAACACATGGAGAATATCACCAGAAGTTGTAAGGGAAAATCAAGGAATGACAAACTTTCAAGCTTGAAGGCACAACATATGGATCCTGGATAAGAGGGATCCTAAAAAGGAATGGATACAATTGAGATATTGTGTCATAGGGAAAGAAGTGCAGTGGGCCATGAAGGATTGGCCTGAAAAGGGGAAGGTACCAATAATCCTAATTAAGGTACCAAATTATAAACAAGTAGAGGATGTCCCTTCACAACAGTCAACCAACCTAGCAGAAAATACAAGGAAATATATAGAGTGCACAAAAGAAACAGGGGTAGCACAACCATTAAAAATCCAATAAAAAACAACACTATCCCAAAGGCTTCAAGTCAGGAAAAGGAGTGCATAGAAGAACCAAATGGAGGAACAAAACCTGAGACAAATATTCCTATGCCAGAGGAAACAAGAGGTGGAAATCTCCCATATATGGATATACTAGTTCCAACTGCATAGACAGAGACCGTGGAAATGAAAATAATAGTGTTGCAGACAACATGACAATGCAAGAAAATGAAGGAACACAGAGAGGTTCCTCATCTCACAATTACAGAGGATGATGCATAATTGGTAGCAAAGAAAGTGAAAGATCACATGATGAAATCTTGGTATGATTCCGAATAGCATAGGGAGGAGATAGTGAATAAATTGATAGAGGTCAAGGATGCATTGTATCAATTAACCCTTACTACAGAGAAAAAAAAATATCAGGCACGACAACAACAAACCTCTTAGGAGAGAACAGTTCCCGAATAGGAGATAGTGCAGATCATAGCTATGGGGAATGAAAATTTCTATATCACCCAAGAGATGTTTCTGATAGATGAAGTTACAAAGAAGAAGCCATTCAAGGATAGATATCATCTAGACTTGGCACTTCCCAATATTCCAACTAAGGCATTGTACAAAATCCAGATAAGTGTCATGCAAGAAATTCATTCAAGGGCCTATGTAGATGCTAAAAGATTAGAGTTGGAAAAAGAAGTCAATAATACAAGGGAAATAACTCTTAACTAGGTGCATTTCGAGAGGGATGTAGAAAAGAAACACACTAGAAGAATAGATTAGTAGGTGGAAGAAGTATTTAAAACCATTCCTGACAGTGCACAAGGAGAGAATATACCCACAGAGGAAAAATTGAGAAAACAACAAAGGCTATGGAAACTTACATAAGCCACATTACAGAGTTTTTAGAACTCCTAACACCTAGCATTCCACCAGAAGTAAGAACATAGAGAGAGCAGGAGGATACAAATCATATAGAAAATATTGTGCTCAGACTCTAGGAAATAACAAAGGTTTACAATAAGAGCACAGCGTTATGGAAAAACCTTCAGGAAGATGGGAAACTCTAGCAGTTAGACCCAAAAGAAGAGGGGGTAAATACCGTAGTGAAAGAATTGAAGCAGAAGAAGAAAACAGTGAAAATAACTAACAGATTGAAAATTGCCCAGGAGATGAAGACTCTGTAGGTGGAGCTTAAATCCATCCAAATATATAATAAGTCAAGGAAAGTTCAATTAGAACCACTACAAGAAGCAACATAATAGATACTCATTGAGATTTAGACAATAAAGAGAGATATTGAACAAGTCGAATTGCAGAGTTGGGAACTGGTGAAGGAACACATTACTACACAGACRGTGGAGATGGTAGCAGAAAAGAGCGCGTAAGTAAAATCTCGAGTTGAAGAAATTTTAAGAAGGTTTTAGGAGCTCGGGAAGTCAGTACGGGAAGYACACACTACCTAAGTGGCTTTGGACAAGCCACATGTGTGTGTTGGGGGCCTATTGTCACAAGACATTTTGGTAGAAGATTCAAGGAAATATTGGTAAAGGGGCAGTAATTAATCAAGGAAGTTAGGAAATGGACCAAAGAAGGAGCACGTGTTGGAAAATGGGGAAAATCAGTGTYGAGAAAGTAGGAAAGTCAGAGGAAGGAGGAAATATGTGGATCAACAAGGGAAATGGTTGGATTTTAGACTAGCCACACTCAAGAAGTTAGAAAGTGGACAAACCTAATCCACCTAGGGTTAGTGGGTTAGGTTTTTGGTCATTTTTGTAACGGGTAATTAACCCCTTTTTGTAATATAAATATATTGTGTGAGATATCAGAGGAAGCCAATGTTTAGATGATATTAGATTCATATTTTGAGATAGATATATGCATTTTAATCAGGTTTAAGGTTGCAAGATGTGGATGTCAGTGTGATATTGCCAGCCTCAAATGTAATGTGCACAATGCTATAAACTTGATGAAGAATAATAAAATATTGAAGACAACCAAATATTTTTGGACGTAGCCCAGGGGGGTGAACCATGATAAACTTTGTGTCTCTATGTGGAATGCTCATGTAATTTCTTACTATTGTTTAGTTATGAATGGATTAACCTATTAGTAGTAAAATGCAGTGCACAATAGAATAGCTAGGATATTTACTACAAAATAAATATTAAATGAATGCAACTAATTACAAAATAATAGATCTAGATATAATGATGTGTTTGTGTGATAGATCTGATGTGTTTTGAGGTAGAAATAATGTTCCTCATCCCCTCATAAGCATCCCTTCCAAGATTGCACACATCTGGGTCCTGCAGTCACCCATAATCCATCTCAGGTGAGACTGCATTGTACAATCCATGCACAGTGTTTCCTTTTGTTCTTCAAAAGGGCCGATAGTTTGTAAGGTTTTGTTGGAAACTTAAAGTAGAACCTAGGTCAGCCCATAAACGTCCAACAATTGAATGCAACTCATGCTCAACTGGTTTTCCTAGATTTTGCACTAGTTGTTTCTTCCTGTGCCCCATATTCTCCTCTTAATTGATCTTCTTGATCTCTCTCCTTCTCTTCGTGACTCATTTCTTCTCATTGTTCTCTATCCAACTTGCCTTCCCAATACACACACACACACACACACACACACACACACACACACACACACACACATATGCCAATTTCATCCACATGGAACTAGTTTTCAAATTACATTTGTCTAAACGCACCCCAAGAGAGATTTCATATATACAATTATTATTATTATTATTATTTCTTTGATGTTGATGCTGATATGGTGGGAATTGCACCTATCATTCCTACAATATCTAGGTCATCACTGCACCAAAAAGTGGAATGATCCTTAATGAATGCATCCTTTGGCAATGAATTTTTATATAGTCACAAATGATGTCCATTGGCCATTAAGGGAATATTTCTTTCACTGATGATACATAGCTTCATTACCCCATTGTTGTAGACAACGTCAATATCATATGGCCCTAGCCAATGTGTCCAAAAATTCCCATTAAAATATTTGAATCTGGAGTTGTATAGAAGATCCCAATCCCATGGTTGGAACTTTTTCATTTTGATGAATTTATCATGCCATCTGGCTCGTTGTTTTTGAACCATAGAGGTATGATGTAGGGTGGCTTGACATCGTTCATATAACTCATTGATCTAGTTCACTTTATTCCTCTTTGCTTCTAATAGATCCATTCCTAACTATAGTTCCATCCTTAGTGTATTCACTTCTATCTCAATAGGGAAGATAACCTATGTACCGTATACAACATCATGAGGGGTAAATGTTGTAGTGTTCTTCCATGTAGTATGGTAAGCCCATAAATCCTCTAGAAGTCTTTCTTCCCAATCATTAATATTTTATTAGAAAAATTTATTTAGTATGGAATCCAAAATCCCATCAAAACTTTTGAATTTCCCTTTATTCCATGGGTGGTATGGTAAGGTTATCGTATGCTTTATATTGTATTATTCCATGATTTCCTGAATATGGTTGGAGGTGAATTGTTCTCCTCCATATGTGACGATTTCTATTGGCACCCAAAATCTGACAAAAATTATCCATAGAGGAATTCTGAGACTGGTTCTTCTATAACTTGGGAGAGTGATTTGGCCTCCACCCAATTATAAAATGGTTCCACCATAAGTCATGTATGAAGTGGCATATCATCTATCTAAATATACCATCCCATCCTTTGGAAGATGTCACAACTTTTCATGTACTCTCATCCATCTCAAAATATGGTGGGCTAGTAATACCCTGCATCCAATAATTTCTAAGAAATTATTTTGTGTGCAAAGTGTTCTCTACAGGGACCATCATGATATGACCATAGGATTTCATGCATCTTTTATTCTCTAACAAAACAGTAGATTATTAGATCAGRCCYAGTGTAGAAGCGGTAAACTTTGATCTAGGAATAATGGGAACTTTTCTTGATAATCTGYTGCTTCTCTTTTGGTGAGAGGTGTGTAGGGTGATTTCCTACAACCAAGTGATTASAAATATCTGTGAACCACGGGGAGTTAGTAGATAATGMAAAAATATTGTCGTCAAGAAAATCATCMTCAATAAGAGTTGCATTGCCATTGTTGGTGAGCCTAGATAGGAATTCAACGATGACATTATCCCTTCCAGGACTATCAATAATGGTTAGGTCAAATTCATATAGTATTAACACTCACTTGGTCACTCTACCATTGAAGACTAATTTTTTTGATTAAGTAACGAATGGAAGAGTGATCAATGTGAAAAAATATTGGATAACGTATGATATAATGATGAAAATCATTTATAGCGTAAATAACAACAAGGAATTATTTTTTTGATACCCTGTAGTTTAGTTCTGCAGGAGTCAAGTTCTTACTGATAAAGTATATAGCATAGGGATTTTGTTTCTTACACTACCCCAATACTGCTCCAATGGCAGTGTCCTAAGCATCCATAGATATATGGAGGGTCAAGGACCAATTCGACCCTCTTCAAATGGGTGTTGTAGATACTATTTCTTTTAATGTTTCATAAGCACATTGACACTTGTTAATATAGATAAACTTTGCATTCTTATTAAGTAGTAGAAATAAAGGACATCCAATTTTTTTGTTTTTGGAGATTGAAGATTGATTATTACTTCAATTTTTGCTTGGTCCACCTTGATACATGTGGGAGAAATCTGGTGACCTAAAATGATTCCCTCAGTTAGTATCAAAAAACATTTTTCATAACAATTTGCCTCTTTACATATTTTAAGAAATTTCCCTAAATTAGTTAGTGCTTCCTCAAATATATCGTCATACACTGTAAAGTCATCCATATATACCTCTACGCAATCATGAAAAACAATTGAGAATATGCTAAGAACAACCCTTTGAAAGGTGGTTTGTGCATTAAAAATTCCAAATGGTAGTATTAGATAGTAAAACATGCCCCACGGGAATGTAAAGATCATTTTTTCTTAGTCCTATAGGGATATTAGGATTTGATTATATCCACTAAACCCATTGTGGAAGGAAAAGTACTTTTTTACTCTGAGTGTATTAAGGACTTGATCGATGAAGGGTAGGGGAAATTGGTTTCTATGGGTGGATTTGTTCAATTCCCTATATTCCATGTAAATATGTCACTACCCATTTTTCTTCGGGACAATAAAAAGTGGTGAAACCCACTGGATATCATAAATGGGGTAGATATGTCACTACCCATTGTTTTGTAATTCTTCTTTAAAAAATTCCTTTCAGGCGAGATTCATCCTACCCTAGGGCTGTCAAATCGGGTGGGAATTATCCTTTGTATATATATGGTGAGTGCATAGATTTGGTTGGATTTCATTCATGTTTTCATAGTCCCAAGAAATGGCATCACTATTCTCTTAGAGTAATCTAACCAACTTCTCTCTTTGGGATGCTATGATTTCATAATTGATATTTAATGTTTCCCCTAGGATAATTTCTACAGATGTACTGGTGGAATTGGTTATATCATAGAGAGTCATTAGTGTGAGATATTTTAATATGGATAGGTTGTTCAATGAATATATTGATTGAGTAGTAGAATCCATGACTTTATTGAGGAATTCAGAGGTTTATTGTAAGGACATCGAGCAGGGGTTTTCTATAAAGTCATTGATCATGTCATCCCTGGTATTTTATTTCAAAGAAATATATTGATCTATTGTGAGAAACTGATGGAAAATATCTTCATCATCCTCTTCTTCCATCCACATTGGAATTTTTGGTTCTATACTTGGCCTGACAGGGGATAGAAACTGAGTTTCTTGGTATAATTTCCATGGGAGATTGTAACACCCCAGGTTTTGAACCCCCATTTTAAATAATGTATTGTTACAAATGCTGAGAGGCTAGAGTGCCCAAACAATTATTAAAAGGATAGTGTGCCCAAGACATGTAATTTTTTTTTTTATCATTATTAATAATAAACACATCATGGGTTGCTAGATGAACAAGGACTAGAGTTATAGGGGGCTATGATTCCACAAGAGAGGGGGCTTGAGGCGATAAGTGTTTATTCCTATTTTAATTACCCCTTTTTTTCTAAGGGAGGGGATCTATTACATGAGCTTCTTGGGGAAGGCCAGGAGGTTCTTGATTCCCCATGAATTTACT
>JASDQU011401881.1:0-11568 GCA_032191745.1 Picea mariana
ATGATGCCAAATCAATCAGTAATAAGAGCCACAAAATAAAAATCATACATGTTCAAACAAGTAAGAGAATCTTTATACCTCAGCATTAGATTCCAGTGCTAGTCTGAAAAACCCAAGAGAAATGGCATGCTTTCCTGCAGATTCTGAGAGTTTAATCTGAGACAGCCAGTATGTGGAAGTCATTAATGTATTAAATTTTCTTTGCCCGTGATTGAAATCCTCCAAAGGTGTAGTTGAGATGGCGGACTTTTTCGATCCAGGGGTTGTTAATAATACATCCTTGCTTGAAGCAGCAGCCTTGGCTTGGCTCTTAGGCAATGGGCCCTGAAAGGAAACTGAAAGTGCTTTTGTAGAGGGTTTTACTTTGGATTCAACTTCCAAAGTTCTCCCAGCTTTCGGCAGAGAAGCTCCATAAAGGGGAGACGATTTTGAGGCAGTAGATTTGTTCTCCAATACTGCGAAGCGTACATCTTTACTTTCAGTTTTTGAAACTGGAACTGCAATTTTTGACGAAATAGATAATCTTCTGCTGGGCTTTATAGGTTTGTCTTTTGCCGACAAGTCCAAAGTGTTTACACTCTTACTGATGCTTAAAATGTGCTTCTGTCTGCAAATGATATAAGCATTAAATTAGGAATTGTTATTCTACAGATAATTGCTTATATTAGCTAGGTTCCAGAGCAAAAATTGCATGAATAAGATAAATGTATGGTCCTGAACCCCTCCACAGAAAGCGTATTACCTTTTTGGGGTGGTAGTCATCGGATCATTTATCTCAGTCAAAGTCTTGTTTTCTTGCTCTTTGATAGATTGCCTGATGGACTTTCTTTGCCTAGTTTTACCTGCGTGAAGGGCAAAATAGAAGAACAAAAATTAAATCCACCTTTAACTTCTAGAACATGCTTGATCTCAAATGACAAAACAAGTTTTACAGACGAGACAACAGAAGTTCAAATTCAACGAAACTGCTAGATTTTGCAATTCTTGCAATACGGATGTGTAATATTAATTCTAAAAAACCTAACTATGCAAACAGGGGTGGCATCTTTAAACAGTAAAGCGCATTAAATGAGAGAAATCGATACACAACTTAGGATGTTAAAGTGTAGTATAAGACAGAGATGACATAATGATTAAGGGCTACAAAATAGTACATTGATCATGGCATGAGCAAGATTTACACCCGCAATTCAATGAATATGCAATGGCATATGGCTAGCAAACTTGATGTTGTTAGAGAACGAAAAAGAAATTCCAAAGGCTGATCAAGCAGCTGATTAAAAATTATGCATGTACGTTTCATTTTATTACTTTTAGCGAAACTGAATCAGCAGTCAATATTACAGTATCGTGGAATTTGACAAAAAACTATAGAAACCACCAATGTAGACACAAGGTAAAAAACGGAACACAGTTCATAATCTATTTCAGCAAATGTTTCCACTAATCCATTGACTGCATGATTTCCATGATATTGAAAAACTAATTTAAACTTATAGCTCGAGAATTCCCTCAAAAGCCCGTCGGGGAATGACTTGAATGTGGATTGAAGCTTGTGAATCTTTTCCAAAGTACAATAAGGGTTCTCTCTTAAATAGCAACTTTACTGGTTTAAGATCAAGTAGAAAACCAAGATCAATTTTGACACAAATTGTGAAAAGCGCGGCATTTGGTATCAGACTACGCAAATTAAGAATATAACTAAATATTGCATGGTACTGCAATCAAATATCCACATTGCTCGGTTCAACTTAAATTTTGGCATTCGAAATAAATAAGAAAAAAAAAAAATCAACAAAAAAACACAGTAATTTTATCATTTGAATTTATTTACCCAACCATGGATCAATTGAACTGAAAAAACAAAACCTGAAAAGCCGCTACGGAGCTTCAATTTGTAAGGAATTCTGGATAATCCACACATACATAAAACCATAGCACCAAGACATCGAGCCTGCTAAATTTTGCTACAAAACTGCTAAAGTTTACATGATTTAAACCAGTACCATATCTATATATAACCAGGGCACCAAGACATCCAGCCTGCTAAAATCTTGCCATAAAACTGCTGAAGTTTACATGATTTAAAACAGAACCAAATCGTCAATGTAAGACATCGAATAGAATGCCTCTGAATAACCCTTATTTGAGAAAAAAAATAGACTCTAAAACAACGGCAAAACGCCAAATACACAGGCTAGTACCGAAATTTCTGCCTGTTTGCTTAAATCGGCATCGTTTAAATGACAATGGATTCTAAAAGAAGCCCTGATTACAGCATCAATATCTCACTTTCTTTCCTTTTCCCTTGAAATTAAAATATATAGATTTAAAAGGAACAAAACTTACCAAAAGCCTTCAAATCCACCCAAATGGATGGCATTTAAACGAAGAGAAATGAAGCTTACCTGGATAAGGCGTGGGATGATCTCTGGACGGCTCCATTTGGAAGGTTATTCACCGATCTGATCTGCCCCAACTTCAACTTCGAGGACAGAAAACAAGGGAAGGGCTGGGCTGAATCTAGAACTTCAAAAATTTAGAAGATCTGAATGCCTGTAAAGGCAGGATGGGATGAACGATTATTGACGAGCAAGCAAAGATTCGAATTGCGAAATGGCGGGCTAAACTTTATAGCAAAGTCGAGGCAGGGAGAATTGGCATGTAAACTCTTTAGTTTGAGAACTTAATATAAGTTGTTATTAGTAGGATGTTAAAAGGACTCTTCCTATTATTAATTATTATTGCTCATTAATTAGTTGAGTGGAAGCCCGTTCTTTCGGAATAATTGGATACTAACGTTCAAGTTTTCAAATTCAAAATAAGTAAAAGACGTATCTTTCTTTGGAAGCCAAATCTTTTTAGCACCCACAAGATAAAGAGATATTTTTGTGGTAGAACTTATAATAGTTAATTGCATTATTTACATCACAATTGTGATTAGGTTAAAAACCTTTACATGGTGGGGACTTATTGTGTGGGTCTAGGTTATCATGCAAGGACTTTGGTGTCATAGTTATCTATTTGTGCTCATGATTAAATAACGTTTTGTTCTTAGAAAAATAAAAAATTAAGAATAGTTAGACATTCTTATTAAAAAAAGAATTGGTTTTTACGATAGAAAGTCTTCACAATTTATCAATTTGAATAGGTTTGGTGTAATAAGCTTATAGTGGAGTTTTTACCTCAAAATTTGAATTCACCCAATGATGAACCAATGGTTTAAATTGTTTCAAATTTAAGCAATAGAAACTTGACCATCGTCACCTATGACAAATGGAGTTGAGATTAATATTTCTAATTTAAGCCTCAAAGTCGCCTTGTTTAAGCTGGATCATCCTCTCCAAAAACCTGTGTGCCATCAATTCATGAACTTTAGTGTATTCTAATCCCATGACTTTGGTTGCTCATTAGTCACATTGGTCCAATTAGGTTTCTAAGACCCGTTATATTTTCTCTTCTCCTAATTTCTTAGCTTTTTCTCAAACTATTGATTGACTTAAATTTTGTTGAAATCTCCTATAATTTATATGGTGAGCTCTTTCTTACCTTTTATTTTGTGGAGATGAGTCCCTCACTGGAGAGAATTACTTCTTCAAGTGTGGATGTGTGCTTGACACCTTCAATTAAAATGGTTGCATCTCAACCCACGTCTTATATACAAACCAAATCTCATGCATCTTTGAGCATCTCACATCCAAATGGATCTACATAATCGTTATGTGACTTTATTGCTACTCTGGAATAGGGAGGACAAAATTTGGGACATAGAAGGGTCATTTTGGGTTAGATCTTGAAAATTGCACTAGCATACCAAAATTGAAAATCCTTTAGTTCGGGGATAAAGAGTGGAATTTTTGGGTCACTAACCTCAAGGGCGATTGGTGTAGAAGTCCTCATGGCATTCTACAAGCCAATATCATCCCAATGGTCAAGTGTTTGCCTCAAACATAGTTTGTATGCAAAATTGTGCCCACAATAAGGTAACGATCTAATTATTCCACATAGTTTCATGTGGCAATGGCATCAACTCGCCATGATTCACCCATGTGGATTTAGTAATACATCTGAATCTATTGTAGACTCAAAAAAACTAACCCTAACACCCAAGGATGGGAGTTTTAACCCTAGCTGAAAATAGGGGAGGGATTCAACACCTATTTTAGCAATTCGATGTCCATAGCAAAGTAGCCACCCAGAGGAGTAAGCAATTTAGAGAAGAGGATGAAGAGCATTCTATAGGGGATTATGGCAAACCATAGTGTCTCATAGCTACGCAACAAGCTTAATGATCTTTGTATTTTACCTTTTACTCTCATTTGATTAGAGGAAAGGTATAGTGTTTAATTTCTTGATGGGTTTTCCCACATCAAGTTTCCCAAGGTAATTATTGTATCTATGTCAATGTCCCATTGTGTGTTTTTGTCATCACAATTCCATTATTGTTTCTTAATAGTCAAGGAATCTATATGTTGTGTTTAGTTTTTTGTTCAATTATAAAAAATACAAAAAGAATAGTCATGCTATCAACCGTAGGCTCATTGTACAAGCAATGAGTTTAAGATCACATGTTATAGCAAAATGACCATTGAAAAATCCAAAGTGGTTTACATGACATATCGATATTAGAGAGGTTTTATTTTGGCCTTTATGTGGTTTGCGTGTAGTGTATGCATACTCAACTCATTGCACCAAGAGTAGCGAGGTGCTCTACAACCCAGTGTGGGGGAAATGTTGTCACGTAACATTGTGTTAAGTTACATCACAACAACAAAAAATTATTGCATCAAGAGTAGCAAGGTGCTCTATAGCTCAGTATGGGGGAGATGTTGTCACATAACAATATGTTACATCATGTGACAACAACAACAAAATTATTACATTGAGAGTAGCGAGGTGCTTTACATCCCAGTATGGGGGAGATGTTGTCATGTAACATTACATTACTTACATGACAACAAATAAAAAATAAATAACTACATATGTACATAAGTACATGTCAACATCTAAAAAATTAAACCAACATAGATCCATCTTAAACTCGTACCTCTCAAGCATTGAGAGGGTTAAAATTTCTTAAGGTGTATTTTTTTATCATTTAATATGAAGGAACTAATACATGACATGGAATTAAATGGTGGATCATTCTACCAAGAGTTCTGCTCTATGGGTCCGTAAAAGACCAAACACTAGTGTTAGGGATGAGCACTTCTTCGAGTCAAATTAACAATAGTCATATAGGTCCCTCATACACAAGATCTAGAGTTTTTGCATACATATTCAAGCTATAGCCAATGCCATACATTATGCTCAATGTATCCATTTTGTGCTTTTCTCTTATGTACTTGGGTTTTCCAACAACCCTATCCACCGCTCTCTTCTTCAAGTCTTGCCTCCTCTGTAAACCCTATTTTTACCGCCAACGCACGCGGTCTTTCAGTACAACCACAATCTTCAATTTGTGAAGTGAATCCACCATCATTGTTTGTCTAGATCTATGTCAAGAACAAATTGCATATGTTGTGGATTGCTTTTTTAGTGTATAGATCTAAGCATATATGCCAATTGGACTTGAGGTAAGGAGGGAAAGCTACAATGAGGGATTTTGACATCTATACATGGATGATGGAGGAGGATGAGGTGGATTTCTCTGATGATCCACTTGTTGGACAACATATCTAGGCCAACCCATTGATCCTCCCACCCAAACCCACATCCCCTCAAGTATTAACCATTAACCCATCGACCAAATTTGCACCAATTGGAGGAGGAGACTTTGACGTTGGTCAAAGAAATGGTGGGGAGAATATCTAATGATCGTAATTTGATTGTCAACCCTCCACGCGAAGAACTGATTGGACATTCAGAAGAATGTATTTCGTGTGAATCTAAGGCCCTACAGTGCAAGGATAATAGGACATGTCTTTGGAATCTTGGGCTTTTACTCTCGAGCTCTAGTCTAGAAAGAAATTTACTGTTCCCTGAAGGTGATATGGACACCATATTTTGTCGAGATTCATTTTTTAGTTTATATGTGATTTTGTTTATGGACAAGAAAGGAGTGGGTGGGTGGGATTTAAACAAGGGTTTCATTGGATCTTTAATGGGTTTTGACCTTATGAGTGGCACAAAATTATTTGATGATACAGGGATTCAACATTTGAAGCCTTCAAAGAAGCATAAACAATGGAAATGCATTAAAGAAGCAAGACCCTATTAATATACCATTAGGCAAAAATACAAAGCTAAATGAAATTCTAGACTTGGTGGACCTCGCTATTGTCGGTCATTGCCCAAGCAAGTGAATGAGTAGTGAAAATCTAATGGAATGGATGAAGGATAAGTTTGTGTTAGAGGTAGGTTACTCTCCTCCCAGTATTATTCTCATAAATGGTTAGGTTGTATGGATTTTAGCTCTAGGGTTGAAGTTGAAAACATCCTTCAAAAGAGGTGGAAGTGGGGATCACAACCCCTGTTCCTAAAGAATTGGTACATAGATTTTGACACTTGATTGACCCATCTAGAGTAGTATGGGTTAGGTTCATGGGCCTCCCTCTGGATTTATGGTTGGACAAGTGTTTTCTCAAATAGGGAATGCTTTGGGCTCTTTTTACGAGGTTGATAAATCTTACTTTGACTCGGGATAGATGGGGATGGCATGAATTCTGGCTAGTATGGATCTAAAAGGGAGCTTGGTTGAGTCTACGGTAATCAGAAGAGGCACTGAAAACTTTTACCATACCATTGATTACAAATGTATTCCATTTAAATACAAACATTGTCACATGTTTGGGCACCTAGCGGTCAAATGCACATATCTTAAAAAATGAAAGATTTGGGTGAATAAATTTTCTCTAGGATTTTATTAGGGTGAAACAACGAAAGGAAATCAGGACACATGAGTAGTGGTGACATCAATAGAAAATATTGTCCCAGTCTTCTCTCAAGGATTACCACTGTCAAATTAACAACAACTCGAGATGCAAACAATCATGAGACCCAAATTTCAGAAGCCTCTACAAAATGCACGGAGAGTTCAAGGCAATCAAGTAAGTCTAAAAATCCATCCCATACAAATTGTATTGGTTCTAATAAGTTACACATTGGGTCTTGGGGACTAACTGGAGAGAGCCAGAGAGATGAGAACTTGAGTAATTTCTCCCCCAACCTCTCGGGGATTCAGAACCCCAAACCTCGTCCTCTTATAACATTATCTAGTTTGTGAGAGGAGCTCACAGAGAGAACTCAGTATCTAGGGAAGACATCAACATGAGTTAGTAGCATGGATCACAAGAAGATATTTGTGAATATCCTTTGGAATGCCCGAAATATAATCTCAAACCAAGAAGCAAAGGATAATCTATTTTTTTGGAAGGATGGAGGGAGGCTTGGGGTTTTTTGATGAAAAATACAAAAAAAAAATCCCCACACAAAGGAAGGAAATCATTCATGTCACTGGCTCAAAAACAAGCTAGTTCATAAATCAAAAGTGGAAAATAATTGTCTCTATTTGGGGCTCTTAGAGCTAATGCCCCTAAAAATGTTCAAACATTATTTTTTCTAACCCTAAATTGTCAAGGGTTGGCCATGCCCTCTAAGAAGTTGACTCTAAAAAGATTAGTGGAAGAAAAAAACCCATTTGTTTTGTTTTTACCATAAATAATGATTGATGGGATAAAAATAATTCATGCTTGGGAATTGGGAATTTAATTATATAGATGTTGTAGGGAGATCAAGAGGGAATTTAATTGGGTGGAGAAAAGATTGTTTTTATCGTACCAATTCATGGGCATTCTTTGTGGGTATGGGGATTGATTTGATCTTTCTCGACCTTGGAAAAGAGCTCACTCTTTTGAATATCGATGGACCCTATCTGGATGGGGTGGAATACTAAGACAAGGTATTTAATATAGAATGGATCCAAAAATATATGGTTGTAGTAGGAGGGGATATTAATTTCACTTTGAGGGCATTATAAGTGTGGGGACCAGCTGCACAAGTGGACCATCTAGCGGGATATTTCATAAAACAAAATGGAAGAAGTGGGCTTACTGGACATAGAACCAACAAAATATCTCCAACATGGAGGAATAAGAGGACAAGAGAAGCTCAAATTGCAAAAAGACTAGATCATTTTTTTTTATCTCATAAGCCTTTCTAGATGAAGTAATTAGAATTTAACAATGGGCTTCCTCTCGAGGGGACTTTCATCATCATCGTGTTCTTCTAGAAGTAGCCCCAACACAAGGGAAACCAACTAGTCCCTTGAAGTTGATCTTGGAATGGTTAAAGGACGAGGACCTTGTTAAAAAAATCAAAGAGATTTGGGAACCTTGTGATGTAACATTGAGAGAATTTTCCCCCATACAATTTCATTGAAATTTGAAAAGGAAAAAAATGTGGCTATGTAATGGGAAAAAGATGAAAAAGTGAGAGATGATAGAACACTCAAGGAAGTGGAGAAAAATATAGCTTCCTTTTATAATAGTGAAGGGTTCATATATATAAATGAGGAAAGGAAAGTTGAGATGAAACTCCTGGAAGACAAAAAGAGACATATCCTTTTGGAAATAGAAAAGGAATGGAGAATAAAAAGCAAGGTTCTCTAGCTCCAAGATGGAGATGAGAATACTAAGTTTTTTCATAAATATGCAAGTTTTAGAAATAACATTAACTCCATATAAAATATTGAGAAGGAAGATGGTATGCGGGAAACAAATTTTAAGAAGATGATCAATGAAGCACTAAACTACTTTCATCCCTATTCAAGGCTGAACCTAGCCACAATCGCAAAGGTATTGAGGTTGTCAACATCTTTTCCAAGTTTTGTAAATTCATAGGATAATCATGCTTTAATGGAGGAAGCAGGCAAAGAGGATATCGAGTTGATCCTAAAAAAATTTCTAGAGGATAAAATCCCAAGGCTAGATGGGCTACCTATGAAGTTTTTTTAATGAGTTGTGAGTTTATAGATTAAGACTTAAGGAGGGTAGTGGAGTCATCTATAATTGATGGGGAAATTCTTGGTGCCTTCAACACAACTTTTATAACGTTGAATCCCAAGGATGATAACCCATCATCTTTCAAAAAGTTTAGGCCCACCTCCATATGTAACTACATACACAAAATTATATCAAAGCTCATAGAAAGAACGATAAAAAGGATATTATCTAGACAAATATTTGATGACCAATTTGGGTTTATGGAGGGACAAAAAATTCATAAGGTGGTGGGGGTTCCTCAAGAAGGTTTACATTATATCAAGGTTAAAAATATCAAATTGATGGTGGTTCAAGTGGATCTATCCAAAGCTTGCAACAGGGTGAGTTGGATAGACATTGGATTAATCCTTATCCACCTGGGGTTTTGTCATCGGTTTGTGGCTTAGGTAATGAACCAAATTACATCAATATCTTTTTCTATTCTAATAAATGGGGCATCATTCCTTTTTTAAGCTAGAAAGAGGACTAAGATAGGGGTGTCCCTCGTATCCTTTGCATTTTATACTAGTTATCGAAGGTATAAGTAGATTAATAAAGGAGGCCAAGGAAGTTGGTAATTTCAGAGGGATCAATATTGGTGGCAATTGTTGTGTCGCTCATTTGTTGTTTATTGATGATATTCTTATATTATGTGAAGGTTCGAGGAGGATGGTTGAGAAGCTCAAAGACATGATAGAACTATTATGTATGTTTATGGGCATGAAAATAAACTTGGTTAAGTCAATGATATCCATTCGGGGTATCAATGAGGCAATAAAAAACTTCATTATACAAATGTTTCCTTACAACTTGGTCGATATTGATGCAAAATTAAAATACCCGTGATTTCAAATAAAGCGAAACATGTATAAAATTTGTGATTGGCAATGGATGATAGCTAAAGTGGAGAAAAAATTGAATACTCGGTGTAACCAATGGCTATACAAAGGGGGTCGATTAGTGCTAGTTAAAGCAGTACTAAAAGCAATTCCAGTCTATTGGATGTCTCTGCCATGGATTCCAAAAGGAGTGTTAGATAAAATCAGACACATATATTGCTACAGGTTGATTTTGTCAGGAGAATAGGGGAAAAAAGGTTTGGTACAAGTATCTTGAAAAAAATTAACTTTACCTAAGGCCAACAGAGGTTGGGGCCTTGAGAATATTTTATGTTTTGAAAGGCACTAGCTACCAAGAATGTGTGGTGTTAATTCAAGGATCAGGGTTATGAGTCCAATCCATAAAGGCAAAATATATAGCCTCAAACACAGTAGAGGAATGGGTTAGAAACCCTATGAAAAAACTACAAAATGATTCAATAATATGGAAAGTGGTCCTTTCAACCTTCCCAATGGTCGGAAATTGGTTAGTGTGTTGCATTGGGAAATGGGATAGAGTCCAAATTGGACTAGATATTTGTGTTAGAAGAAGAGGTTTTCTCAGGTTACCTCCTCAATTGATAAGATAGTTAAGAACTAGAGGGTACTATACCCTAACACAGATAGCAAGCAGAGATATGGACACTCCTCGGCAACAACATTGCCTAACCTATAGAGACGGGACTAGAGGAAGAGGATGCTTTTATATGGAATAGGTACATAGATGATTTAAAAGATCGCTTTGCTAGGATAAGAGATGAGGAATATTAGCTTATTTGGTTCCAAAATCCAACTGGTTAATTTGTCCAAAAATTTGGATATAAGAGCTTAGCTGGCAAAGGAAGAGAGGATTTTCAGGAGTGGTGGTGGAAAGTCGCATGGAAGTTCAAGATTCCAGCAAAATCTAAAATTTTACATGGCTGATTCTAAATAATAAAGCTCCCACCAGGGACATTCTGCAAAAGAGGAACTTTGTGGGATTTGGTTGGTACTGTCTATGCCAGGTAGATGAAGGAATAAATTCCCACATATTCATGTCTTTCCCTTTTACAAAACATGTTTAGAAAGAGTTGGAAGGTATCTTTGGTTTTAAAAATGCCTGGGTAGTCTAAACCATTAAGGGTGATTTTAGAACATGGTGCACAAATAAAGAAAACAAAAGGTTTAGAGCACTTCCAATAAATGTTTCTTAGGGAATACAGTTGGCCAAAAAAGTTGAAGTTGTTTGAGGATAAATAAACACTACCTTTGAAATGTGTTGTACAAGAACTAAACATTTTACATGATTTTCCCTAGATTTAATATGAGCAAATTGTACATCAGTCTAAAGAAGTTGATCTCAACTAGGATATCGCTTGGGCTTACTTCAACAGTGCTTCCCAGGGTACCACTCAAAGAGGTGGTGCTAGAGGGATAATATACCCATCGATGCATCCCAACATATCTTTCAAAGCAAGTGTTGGACATGGAACAAATAATTATAGTGAGTTGTTGTCACTTAAGCTAGTTTTAATGCAAGAATATGGCGTAAAGAAAATCCAAATTTTGGGGGATTCACTTTTGGTTATTTGGTGGATGAGATATGTTGTGTTGGTTATATGTTTAGTATAATGCACTCATTAATTATCAATCTAGGATTCGTAATCAACAGAGTTACAAGACACCAGTAAGAAAGGTAATTCTAATGTCATGAGTATAGAACTATTCTA
>JASDQU011401881.1:14070-39374 GCA_032191745.1 Picea mariana
ATAAATGAGGAATTTCACTCTTCAACCTTTATTTATTGATGTCAGGTCGCTTCAATCTACTTTCTCTCATATCTCGTATGCACGTGTTTATAGGGACAATAACAAGACAGTAGATGAATTATCAAAAGAAGGCCTAGGTTTAGATCGAGGGGTCTAGTTTGTATCAAAAAATAATAATGGCTTTTGCTTTGAATATACACATTAACCTTGGATATAATTACTTCATGGTTTTTATGTGATAATAGAGGACATTGACAGAACACTAAATGCACCTAGGCTGATAGAATGAGAGCTCCTTCTTTTACTTTTGAAAATGATGTGCTATAGTTTTTGTTTTTTAAAGTATGTAATGGGGCACATATCTCATTATTTTTTTGTCTGAAAGGAATAGTAAGTGGGACATTTTCGTCAAGCTCGAGGAGCAAGAAGGGAATGCTATATAGCATCTGACTATGTAATTATGTTATTTTTATAAATGAAAGTACTATATTTTTTTCTTTAGAAAGAAATACATGGAATTAAATGATAAAAAAATTACACCCTAATAAATTTGATCCCTCTTGGTGCTTGATAAATCCGGGTTTAAAATGGATCTACACTAGTAAAGCCTAAATTCAAGGGATAGTTTCACCCTATATACCCTAAGATCGACACGAGAAGGGTTGAGAAGCAATTGCAAGCCTCGTATATGTTGTAGAACAAAAGGAAGGACTTATTGATGAAGGGGAGTTAAATTTGTAGACCTCGATATCAACACAAAAAGGGTTGAGAAGCACTTGTAAGCCTCATATATGTTGTATGGACAAAAGGAAGGACTTGTTGATGAAGGGGAGTTAAAATTTGCAAGGGTGGAATATCAAGTAGCTAACATATCTTAGACTATGACCTTGATAATGGTCGCTCTTAAGAAAATGATTGATTTATTTTCAAAGAATCCATACTCTCATGAGAAACCAAAAGAATGAGAGGAGTCGGGGGAAGAGAAGGAAGAACCGAAGCTTGAAAAATTGGTCTCCAGTAACAAATATTCTCGAGACCTATTTAAAGTGGAAGTGAAGGTCTAGATCAACTCCTACGAGGGTGAAGTAGATGTCGTTATGTTGAATAATCTGTTACAACAAGTGGAAGTATATTTAACTTTGCATAATATATGAGAGGAGCATAAAATGGTGTTTTCCAAACTCAAGTTAAAATTTTATACGCATACTTGGTAAGAAAGCTACATCGATGCCCTATGCTAGAGGGAGGGGCACTAGTAACTAAGTAGGAGATATTCAAAAAACTACTCAAGTCCTAATTTACCCTACTGGATATGAAGAGGAACAATGGATTCTATGGCACTAGTTTTGGAAGACACGAGGACAAAGTGTACAAGACTACATTGAAGAGTTATGGAAGCATTCACTCAATTGGGTATCTATATGAAGAACCAAAATGTGGTCATCAAGTACCTTGGTGGCATCCATGGTGACTTAAGGATGCAAATTATCTTATTCAAGCCCAATTCCATAGATGAGGCATGTATACAAGCCCCATGCATTGAATCTAACAGAAGAAAGGGGTAGGGAAATGGTTTAAAGCAATCTAACTACCAAGGAGTTTCCAATGAGGGAGAAAATAATAAGGGAAAGGGAAAAACAAAGTATCATTCCCAGTGCACACACATGCAACAACCCTAACGACCATTACGAGCACCGTTGCAACATTAATGGTCATGCTAAGGAAAATATTAGAAGCTCAATCCCAAGATCCACAAATAGGAGCAATCCAAAAATAAGAATCTTCTAAAAGTGGAAGTAGGAAAGGAGACATGAAGAAGTTTGAATGTGGATGAGAAACTACTCACACCACGGTGTAAAAGGAGAGGAACCTGAGTAGCCTCCATGATAAAGAGGTGAAGGAGATGGTGAAGTTGCTCCATATCAACATTGTAGTAAAGGAACAATATGAGTGATCTATTCGATTCCAATGCATATGTCAACCTCATTATAGAGGACCTAGAATTAATATTGGCTCGAATATGCATGTTCATCCTCACTCTTGCATTGTAGAGTGTGTGAACTAGGATTTGAAAATTAAAGTTACCAAGTGATGTAAGAATATGTTTGTTATTGATGCAAATCCAATTTATGAAGTAGAAGTTGATGTTTGCATCGTAGTGTTAAGTAGTCCCTACATGTATATGAAGGACATTGTTATCACAAGAAGGGGAAATAAGGGGAAGTCTAAGATCTATCTAGTGATCCCACCAATTTAAGAGATTGATCAACTAAAGCAAGAAGTATGCACTTTTCTTCTTGATACAAAACCATAAAACATTGAATTGATAGGTCTCAAGTCATTCTTAGAAGGATGTACGAAAGACTGGAAACATCAATTGGAATAAAATTTATAAGGGTACACACAAGTGTTTCAAGAGACAAAAGACATACCACTTAAGAGGGGAGTATAGCATGAGATATAGTCACTCATGAATTCCCCTTTACCAAATATAAGATTACATAGATAGATTATATTATAGTCAAGTGAGGTAAAGAATTAGTTGCATGAATTGTTTTAGTAAGAAGTCATAAGGCCATGTACCTCGCCATATGGTTCCCTTGTTATTTTAGCACCAAATAAATATGAGACTTGGAGAATGTGCATTGGCTACAAAGCTCTCAACAATATCACTCTCAAGAATCAGTAACCCTTGCCCATGATCGATGACTTCTTAGATTAATTGCAACATGTAAGGTACTTCACTAATGTAAATTTGAAATATGGATATCATTTAATCTAGATAAATTAAGAAGACACTTGGAAGAACACCTTCAAGATGAATCGAGATATATACAAAAGGTCTGTAATGCCTTTGAGTTCAAGTAGTGCACTAGCTATTTTTATGTGTTTAATGAATGATGCATGTGCCCATTCATAGATTCAATTGTCATATTATATTTGGACAATAATACGATCTTTACTTCTACTTAGTAGGAGTATGTTGTACATTTGAAGAAAGTGTTGGGGACACTAAGAAAATACCAATTGTTAACAAACACAAAGAGTTATGAGTTTGTTAGGTATAGTCTCTAGTGTACTTAGAGCATGTGATTGGTGTGGATGAGTTAGATATTGATCCCGTAAATATAGAATCCATCATTAAATGACCCACTCCTACTTATGTCACTAGAGGCAAGAGTTTTATGGTAACTTCCCAGTAGAAAAGGAAGTTCATCACATTATTTTCAAATTTGGCAGGTTTAATTCATGTCGTGACAATGGTTGTAAGGGTTTCCAATGGGGTAAGAATCAACATAAATCATTTTAACAATTGAGGAAGAAGATTAGTCAAGCCTAGACATTGCCACTACTTAATCTCCATAAGCCATTTAAAGTAGAAATCAATGATAATGAGTATGTCATGGGTGCATTGTCACTACAACAGTGAGTTCGACTTACTATCATTTGGAGCCATTCCATGGAATAGTATTGAACTACGCTACATATGACAAGGAACCATATGCCTTGGTACTACAATGAACAAGTGGAACATTGTTTATAGGGTAAGGAGACCATTATCCATACTTATCACCAACATTTATAATATTTGTTGACTTGGAGTAAGATCCAACAAATAATAATTTCAAGTGGATGGGATTTCTACAACAATTTCATCTAGTGATCAAGTATAAGAAGGGCAATGCCATCAAGTTGGTTGATATATTATCAATATCACCAACACGAAAAGTCACAGCTATAAGAGACATTAGGCACATGGAGCCAAACACCCACGACACATACAAATAAGGTTATGCAAAATACGAGGACTTCAAGAGGTGCAACAATAGTTGCAAGGCCAACGTAAACAAGCAAATGCAGACAAAAAGGTTGATTACCATCTACAAGATGGACTACTCTACAAGACAAGGAGGCTTTTTGTGCCAAAGGAACAAAAAATACAATTGATAAGAAAGGCTCATACCTACAAGTTTGGTGAGAATTTAAGTGTTGGCAAGGTCGTGGATAACTAACTATATAGGTATGTTTTTTAGCAAGATATAGGAAGAAATACTCAGGTTGTCATAGGTTATATATTGTATTGTACTAATAATCCCATCAACAAGAATCACAAACTATATTATAGACAACTTCTAATATCTATAAATCCATGGGAAAATATATCCATGGACTTTATTGGGGGGTTGTTAAGGATGAGAAGAGGGCATGACTACTTGTATGCGGTAGCTGACAAGTTCAGTGAGAACTGCATTATAATGGCTTGTAAGAAAACCATCAAAGTACGGGAAGTAACAAGCTTGTTCATTGAAAGGGTCTAGGTGCACTTTGGGATACCAAGGAGCAACATATATGATGGAGTTACAATATTTCTCAGTACATTTTGGACTTCATCATGGGAGAATTTGGACACTAAATTGAATAGATATGCCACCTTCCACCCTTGCACTGATGGGGAAATAAGGGTAGTGAATAAGACTTTGGTTCAACTTTATATGAGGGGCTATAATCAAAAGCATCCAAGGACTTGAAAGGAAATTTTGATTTACATATAAAAGGGTTGTCCACACTTCCACTAATAAGTCCCCTTTTCAAAGTTGTTTTTGATATTTGTCGCTATCTCCATTGGATATTGTGATATGCAAATTATCGTGGATATTCCATTGGAACGGTTCGTCACCACAAATCTTACAATATACTAAAATCTCTTACTATATCATGTTTTACTTAAATTTGAGATTTAATGTGACTAGCTTGATGCATGAAATACTAAATAAACTAAAACTAAAATGAAAGAGACAAGCAAATAAAACAACATCCACACAATGAATGCAATGTGTGCCCTAGGAAAACCCAATGTGTGAAAAACCCAACTAGAAAGTGACGCCTATGCTCCGCTCTTTTCTTCTCATTTATGAAATGCAAATACAAAGAAAGGGGCACTCACTATGGAGTTTCCATGGACACTATGGCCATTATGGTTGCTACATGATCTTCTACTTCCCTCATTATGCTTCAATATCCCACTCTTAATGCTTTGCTCTCCTACTGAAAAATACTCAATACAATAAGAATGGAACCCCTTCCTTTTCTAGTAGCCTAGTATTTAACATAGCCTGATAGTTGTCTAGGGTTAGGATTTTTGCATTCCCCAACCCTAATCAATGTTAGGGTTTTGGACCCTCCAGAATATTTTGAAAGTCCACATGTGACTAGATCCACATGTGTGAGTAATGGAAGCTAACGTGGTATCCACTTAGTACCAAGGTGGTCAGTTGGATAGGTCAACTTATTGGAGGCATAACTTCCACATACAAACTCCAATTGAGATGATCTTTTCATCGTTGGAAAGCTCTCAAAATGTAGAACAATGTTGATATATTGGGAGCTAAGGTCACAAGGGTTTGACCCCAAAATTGATGTTTAAGGCCTCAAATGGGATTCAAAATTTTCTAGACCCTAAATCACCAAAGTGGGACTGACCATAAAATGGGCTCTAAAAGAAAATAGATCCATTTTTTCCACCCACAAAGTACCAAAACATATGACAAATTATATAATGATCCATTATAGATCATATTGTGTATGGACAACCCAAAGTAGGGATGATCTCAAGTGATGCATTAAACATAGAGAATTTCAAAAGCAGGATTAGGAAGACACAACTACAGGTTCAAGAGAAGTTAAAGAAATCTTGGGAGAAGTACAAGGCCAAGTATGAATAACACAAGGTTGAAAAGACCTTCAAAGTAGGAGACAAGTTTGGTTGGACCTAAATAAGGAGATATTACAAGGTCTAGGAAAAAAATCAAGGCCCTAAGATATGGACCTTTTGAAGTATAGAAGAAGGTAGGCAACAATTCTTACAAATTTGGTTTTCCACCTTATATGTGCATTTACTGAGTAGTAAATGCATAGAAATTGAAATACTATGAGCCATACATGCTTGATGAGGATGAAGAGGGCCAAGTCTTATCTTATATACGAAATTTGGCATCATATGTGCAAGAAAATATAAGAGGATATGATTATGAAAAAGAAGATCAAAACAACCAAAAGGGGTCTATACAAACTTTGGTGGGTGGGATTGAAGGAACAACTACCATCCAATACCAAATGGTACTCCGTGGAGAAATTCGAGGAATTATTTCTTCATCTCCTTCAAAACTAAAGCGTTTGGAGACCAAAATCCTCCCACAAAATGGATCTCCATAGTTTCTATATAATGTTATTGATGCTTTGAAATGGGAAATATACAATTTGAGACCTAGAAGGATTACTAGGGTCATACCCTCAAAACTGCACCAACAGACCAAAATTGAAAATCCTTTAGTTCAAGGCCAAAGAAGTGGAATTTTGGGGTCTTTAACCTTAAATACAATTATCTTATAGGCCCTCACAACAATCTACGGGTTGATACTTTCCAACAATGGGTTGTTCTCATCAAATTAAGCTAATATTTGAGAGTTACGACCATGACAAGGTAATGATCCAAATATTTCTCGCAGGTCTGTGAGTCAGCCATGTCAACTCACCATAATTATCCCATGTGGATTTAGCAATGTGTGGGGATCCACTAGAGACTTATAGAAGCATCTAAGAGTAAAGAACCCTAACCCTAATGATGAAGGAAGGGATTTTTAATCATATTCAAAATAAGAGAAAGATTTTAAACTCCTTTTGTAGTGATTTGATGTTCCATAGTAGAGCAACCACCAAGAGTAGAGAGATAACAAAGCAAACGAGAAACATAATTTGTAGGGGAATGTAGCAAACCATAGTGTCTCATGACTTGACAATGAGCTTAATGTTCTCAAAATTTTGTCGTATTCTCTCATTTGATGAAAAGAAAGGTATGATCCTTCATTTATTACTACGTTTTGTATATTGGGTTTCCTGTGATACATATTGTGTTTATAATGTTCCATTATGTGTCTTTTTTTTTTTTAAATAAAAAAGGGGAATACCTGTTATATTACTATATCCAAAATAGCCAAAATACAAAAACTGTAGATGATGCCAGCTGTCCTGCCTGAGCAGGAAACCAGGACAGCTGGGCATCCATGTCCAACTGTCACTCAATGTGCAGAGTGGTCAGAATTAACAGAGTTAACAGTGGGGCGTCCTGCCCGAAGGAAACCAGGACTTACAGTTGCAAACTTAAAACTGTTTCTGCTAGCTAGCATTAAAATAACCTGGTATCTAGCTATACTAAGACATAAAATGAAATAACAACACCAAAACCAGAGCCAAGTGTTAAGCATTGCGTGACCTCTGTATCTAGATGCTTGCCTTAGACCTCAGAGTGCCTCCATCTCGCCGAGAAAGAGTAGGGTCTTGCATAGGTTGGACATTGCTTCTTTGATGATGCTCTAGAATGGGCGGCAAGGAACATGTCCAGCCGCTGGTCCATGCGTCCTAGCCGGAAGATTTGACCGTCCAACTTTTCCCTTATCTCAAAAACAAGATCGAGGCATGCCCAATTGGCTGAAGGTGGCTGTTCTGGATGGTTGCTTCCCATGAAATCTTCGTTGGCGTTGGTCTCTGCTGCCTGTACCCTGTTCTCGTGTCGAGCGCGGTCTGTGTTCTCTGCATCAACAGTAGGCTCGGGGGGAGCTTCCTCTATAATGTAGCAGGGGGAGTAAGGCACCTCTGTGCTGTCTGTTGCAGGGGCGAACACTTTGCTTTCTGTCTGACATGTGGTATGAGGGTTGAAGCTCGTACTCGGGTGCCAATTATTCGGTACCATGACCAAATTCTCAGGTGGACTGGGCAGACCTCCTTCCGGGACCACCTCCACCACGCACGCCATAGGAGGCGTGTGTGGTCTATGCTTCCTCCGTCTAGCTACTATCGCCAGTGCTGCCTCAAATTGCTCTTTTCGTTTACGCCGCGACGCTGCTGCATACCAGGCCGCCCCACGATGCGGTTTCCCTCGAATTCGTGGCATGGCGAGAATGTAGTGAGAATTCTCAATGTCATGGTTGCCTATCGAATTGCTCCGGAGGAACGGCGAGTGTGCCAAGTGCAGCTGCTGTGACAGGGGGGCGAGAGAGAGGTCGTCACAGCTCTGGTTTGCCTGCGAGCTGGAAGCCTCCCGAAACAAATTGTCACCAAAACAAATGAGCGCTAGAGCCAAATCAATTGCCATAATCAACACCATTAAAGGCTGCTTGTTAATGCGTAGGGGCCTCATCATGTCTGTGGTACCCTTCCCTTGCGCGAGGGGCCTCTTCATATTTATGTTTCTGCGCAGACTCATGCGAGGTTAATGGCCGTGGTGTAATGGCCAGTTGATGCATTGAATCCGCGTCCTGGTGCATTCCCGCGTGGCATTATCGCTCCGCGTGTCACCCCATCCGGGGAGTGAAGATCACTAATGGCTAAGGCTTGACAACGAGTGAGGATTACTGGAGCTGGTGATCCTGGGCCTTCCCAACTTACGTGTTCCTCGTCCTTTTCAATTGCCTCGTTAGCTAGTCTGTCAGCCACTTTATTTGCTTCTCTTTTGATATGGGAGGTGGTGATACTGAGATGGGGTTGAAGGTGGTGGCCAAAGTCTGCGAGCAGGCCATGCAGTCGCCAGCTCGGTGTGATTTTGTCGGGGTTGCATCCATGGAGGATTCTGGTGGCTAATCTAATGATGATTTGTGAGTCCCCTTCTAGGATTATCCTTTGATGACATTTGGTGATTGATGTTTGAAGTCCTCTTAGGAGTCCTGTTAGCTCTGCTACATTATTGGTTGTGTCTCCAATGTATCCTGTGTCTAAAGCTAGGATTTCCCCCTCTGGGTTCCTGAGCACTGCACCATATCCTGCTGGTCCTGGGTTGCCTTTAGAGGCTCCATCAAAATTTACTTTGATGAAGTGTGCTGGGGGGGGGTCCAGTTAGTTGGACTGGTGGGTTGAGCCTTCTTCCTTATGATTGTTGGTTGGTTGCCTAGAAATGGTTGCCAGTTTTGCAAAATACTCTGCTCCTCCGGGCTGCATTGCCAATCTTCTTCCGCCCAAGATTTGGTCCTGATTGTTTCTGCGATCAGGGATCTGACTTTTTCCCAAGTGGCTTCGGGAGGGGAAGGTAGAGAATGGAAAATTCTCTTGTTTCGTTCCTTCCAGATCTGCCAAAGGATGAATCCCGGCAGCAGATTCCGAATGAGGTTAAGAATTGGGTTGCGAAATGTGATGCTATCCCAGATTTCAATTGTACAGTTAATGCTGCCTCGGTTTCGATTGGATTTGCGCATGGTTTGAGTTCCATAGTCCCAAACTCGCTGACTGTACTGACATCGATTGAAGAGGTGCTCTTTGGTTTCCTCCTGCTGAGAGCATAGGACGCAAATGGAGGGTCCAATGAAGCCTTTCTTCCGTAGGTTATCCCAGGTTAGAGCCCTGTTGTGCGCTACTAGCCACAAAAAGGTGGATACCTTGGGCCATAGAACAAGATTCCAGATTTTGGTCTAGATGTGCTCCTTTCTAGCATCCTGATGTGCTGCGTGCAAAGAGTAAGCTTCTTTGGTGGTGAAGGTGCCAGCTGTTGTGTACCCCCACCTCAGGATGTCTGGTCCCCCCTATGGAGTATTTTCTGGCTGGCTGCTTGAGATTGCCAATGCTGCAGGTCGAGAGTATCAGGGATCCCGAGTTCTTGATGAGTGGTCTTCCATTGTCGCCACCTTTGCTGCGGTATTTGTGGCATCCATAGATCTTTAACTTTGAGGTGGGCATTCTGGTGTAGGGCCCGTTTGAGCTCGGCTAATTCTTCCATTGTGTTCAGTGGTTTAAGTTGCTGCCAGGAGTCTTGCTAGAACCGGGCACTGCCACCATCTCTTAGCTCCCAGAAGGCGTGGTTTTGCACTAGAGTACGATTTTGCCAGGCTGTATTCCAGATATTGGAGCCTTATATGTGTTCATTGTGCCTGATTAGCTGATCTTCCGCAGAGAGTGGGGCGTACTTCCTTCTCCATAGTTGTGCCTAGGCTGCTATCGGGTTCTTAAGCCATCTCCACCAGATTTTGGCTCCCATTACTTGATTAAGTTTTCCTGGGTCTCTAAGTCCCAGTCCTCCTTGAGTTTTTGGCATGCAAAGTTTGTCCCAGTTGACTAGCGCCCATTTCTTATTTGGTTGGTGACCGCTCCAGAGAAAGTTCCGCTGCAAGGATTTGATGGCTCTGATGACTTTTTTGGGTGCCGCCAGGGCTGTAAAGAGGTATGTGGGTAGCGCTTGCAAAACTGACTTGAGGAGGACCAACCGAGAGGCTATGTTGAGAGGTCTGAAAGTCCAATTGCGTAGCCTATTCGCAATGGAGAGGAGAAGGCTATCCCAGGAGATGTTGGAGGCCGCCGCTCCGCTGAGAGGTACCCCAAGATAATTGGACGGAAGGGAGCTCCTGGGTATCCCCAGAAGTCTAGAAATATGTCGCTGGACTGGGGGCGGGGTGTTGAAAAAGTAGAGTTTTGATTTGTCCAAGTTGAGTGACATGCCGGAAGCTTCGGTGAAGTCTGAAAGGATGGAGTTGAGTTTGACGGCTTCCTGGACTGTGGGAGAGTTCATGAGAAGGGTGTCATCTACGAATTGGCTATGAGAGGGTGTAGGTTGAAGGTTGTGCAGGGGAAGGCCTTTAAGGGAGCCTTCATTTACGACTGCTTTGATGTAGCGACCCAGACCTTTCGCAATAAGGACGAACAAAAAAGGGGAAAGGGGGTCCCCCTGGCGGATTCCTCTTGAAGGCGAGAAAGGCTTTGAAGGTACACCGTTCACTAAGATGGAAAAGAAGGCAGAGAAGGTAAGTTGCATGACCCAACTTGTCCAAGCCTGATCAAATCCAAAAGAGACTAGGACAGCTCTTATATAATGCCAGCTGGCCCGATCGAAGGCTTTTGAGAGGTCAAGTTTAATAAGCATACCTGGTGTTCTTGAAGTCTTGAGGGAGTGTATGATCTCATGAGCCAGGATGACGCTGTCCATAATTTGCCTCCCTTCTACATACCTTGATTGTTCCTTGGAGATGAGGAACGACAAGATGGGCTTGAGTCTAGTAGCAATGACCTTAGTGATAACTTTGTAAATGACGTTGCACAGGGCTATGGGTCTGAACTGTTTGGGATTGGTGACACGTTATTCCTTCGGAATGAGGGTGAGGAAGGTGGCATTGAGGGCTGGTAGCACTAGGCCTGAGGCTCTTGATTCTTTGACTGCTTCCCACACGTCCCTCCTGACCAGGTCCCAAAAATGATGGAAAAAATCCACGGTGAACCCATCTGGTCCTGGAGCTTTTCCTGTCGGCATGGTTTTTACTGCTTGGTCGACTTCTTCTTGAGTAATGGGCCTAGTTAGGGCCGCATTCTTTTCTGGCGTGACTAGTGCCGGTATATGGTTCGTTACTTTTCTGATTGCCCTGTTCCATTATGTGTCTAAACTCCAATAGTTTATTCATTATTTCTTAGTGGTTAAAAAAATGTATGGCGTGTTTATTTTCCCATTCAATATCTAGGAATACAAAAAAAAAATAGTCATGTTGTTGAGCATAGGCTCATTATAGTAGTTGTAAGTTTAAGATTTGTCATGGCCAATCCAAGCTAGACTTTGAATCATGTGAAGACAAAGAGCTAGATATATGCATCATTATTTATACAATCTGGAAAAAAATATTGAAAAATAGTTAATTAAAATAATAAAACAAGGGTTAATGTTGTATGGGTAAGTGTTTATGGTATCATGGGGATCTGGATGAAGAATGGATATCGTATTCAAATTCCCTGAAATTAAGCTTCATTTTCCCAGAGGAGAATGAATCAGACACAATAAGTTGGGCAAAAAACATAAAATCTGGAACATACACAGTCAAGTTGAGTTATTTGGCATTGGCAGAAGAGTCAACCGACAGGGTCATCAAATGGTGGTGGAAATAAATTTGGAAATGGAAAGCTCTAGAAAAAATGAAAGTCCTTTTCTGGTTAGCTATGGAGCAAAAATTTCTAACTTGGGATGTTCTTTGGAGAAGGGGATGGAACAGTTCGAGTAGATTCTCCTTATGTTATTGGGATTGTGAATCAACAGTCCATTGTTTCTTTATTTTCCCCTATGCCAAACAGGTTTGAAGCCAAGTCGTAGTGGTCTTGTAGATCCCTCTCGTTTCTTTCAAAGGAAGCTCAAAGGAATGGTTGGATGCATGGAATAAAGAATCAACAATCAGAGGTTGTATCTCTCCCTTGTTTTATTTTGTATTTTATTTGGTGGGATAGGAACATGAACATTTTTCAAAGAAAGTTTATCCCTGTGGAGGTGGTGGTTGATCTTGTCACAAAGATGGTGGTGGACTATAGGAAAGATCCATAAAAGTATAGAAAGTATATTGCTAAGATGCCAGAGTTGATTGAGGAAACCCCGTGGGGTTTTTTCAATGGGGCAAGTCAAGGCCATCCTCCTCGTTGTGGATTAAGGGAATTTTTATACATCTTTGCAGATCACCATTTTGAAATCAGGTATACTTGAGGGAGGGTATCAAATATGAAGGCGAAACTAACCACAATCTAGGCATTATTGTTTCTAGCCACCTCTTTAAATTTGAGAAAGCTGCAGATATTTGGAGACTCACATGTGGTGGTGGATTGGGTCAAAGGTAAAATTCAGATCCAAATAGCAAGACTGCAACCTTTAATAAGGAGACTCTGGGAGCTGTTAAGTGAGTTGGAATGGTTCTCGTGTGCCCATGTCAACAAAGAATTGAACCAAAAGGTAAATCAACTTTCAAAGGAGGCTTTGGAACTTGAGGCAAGGGCCTTTTTATATCGAGAATTTTTGAATGATCAAATGGTCAAGGAGATGTCTTTCCAACTTTAATCTCAAGCTGTGATGTATTTGGATATCTTTTTGTATGTTAATTGTTTTCATTTTTTGTTGTAATAGTGGAAAAGGAGGCAGTGAACAAAATAGTGTGGAATAAGGTATTTTTTTGTAAAATGTTGAATGTTAAGGTTGAAAAGGCAGTAACATAGTAGTCTTCTTTTTGAAAGGGACCGTAAAATGTAATTTTTTCTTATGAAATATAATGTTTTTTTCTTTCTTGGAAAAAAAAAGTGTTTATGGTGTCAAGGGATTATGGTTATAAGGAATGAGGGTTGCTAAGTTAGGCATTATAGGTGTTAGTGGTTAGATGTTATTGTGATTAAGATGGATTTATAATAGTTATTAAAAGTATGACACAATGGGTATAATTAAAAAAGGATGATAGTTTGATCTAGATTTACAAGGGAACGAAATTAAAACACATAAATATGATAGAAACACAGAGATACGGTAATACTTATTTTCTATTAATGAACAAAATATGTAGGAATTGTAAAAATGCAGAGTGAAATGAACTCGCTAGAATGGTGGTAGCTTATATCTAAGAAGAGATGTGACAGCTACGCACATTCGCAATAAGATGATTACAATGAGGTCGAAAGGGCCTTTTAACATAAAGCATCAATGAGAAAACCCTAAACATCTAAAACCCTAACCCCAAAAGATGAAACACCAAAAGGTTTGTGGGCCCCAATGTGGTTAGTTGATATGTCTAATTCCGGGGGGCGTTACTTTTGCATACAATCTTCATTTGGGGCACACGATAGCTCGTTGGAAAGAACTATTCGAGGATTACAACTTTTGGCTGGGGCTAAGGCACGTTATTGGTGACCATAGGCATCTTCAATATCCAAAAAACGTCATTTAGGGCCTCAAATGGCCCAAGAAGTTTGGGACCCAAAAAACTGTAGAAACACTACCAAGATGAAAAACTGTATTTTGAGCTAGTGGAATAGGTGGGCAGCCACTGATGTCCACATGGATCATAGTTATATATATTGAATCAACATGTTTCTTTCACCTAATGTTTTGATCACATGGGAAATAATAGGCAATGAGTAATTACTGATTGGGTTTGCATGAAATTCACATGGATGGAATAGCTCAACATTTATTATTATTATTATTCAAATACATCATGTCACTATAGGTGGAAGGGGTGCTACAAAATCTAGATGATTGGGTCCATTTGTGAAGTAGATTTGGTGGGAGGATAGGTGACCCACATGAGGGGTAACTTCATAGGTTAAGGCTAATGGAACTTCAACTAGTGAAATGATGTGTTCATGTTGAGAGAGAAGGGTCTAGGAGGTGGCTAAAGGAACACCACTAAGTGTATTACATCGAGTGCATTCTAAATGAAGAGTTTGGACTAGTCTTGGTAGGTAAGGATACTGATGAGTGGGGTGACCATTGAGCTTGCCAATGGTGAAAGCATGATAAATCCAAGTATGAGTGTTATGTTTTTCTTAGTTTAAGCATGATTTTGGTGAGGATTGTAAGTGCCCCTTGCATTATTATTATGGATTCCATGCCTCGATGCCTATTTTTAGTGTTCTCCTTATTACTCCTTGTGAGTTGTAGTGGATGACCAATCTTGCTCTAGTGGAAGGAGAATTTTTGGATAAAATGGGAAGAGGAGGCTAGGGCCAATTTAACATGTAGGGAAGGAGAAATGTTTTCCCCACATCATCCAGGAGTACCATTGTAGTTTGGGGACTTGAGGAATGTGCTCTAATTGTTTTTTTCTTTCCACAGTGGGTCCCAAAACCACGTGTCCAAAGGAAAAAAAATGTTCATGTGGTGAAGACGTGGTTTTAAGTGTGTTTTCCAATGGTGATAAAAAATGTGGTTTTGGTGACAAGTTTCCACAATGGTAGAAAAGGAAAAATCACACTCCTAATGATGTTATTAGGGATCAAGCAATCGCTAGTATGTAATTGGGACTTCCAAATGTCGTAGATGATGACGATGTAATCCACCAAATGAGGTAAGTGAAGGTATGCTAGAGACAATTATAATGAAACACCCGAGGGGGAAATGACTATATGTCTCAGGTGCTCTTGTAATCCCACAAGATCCACCTAACTATAAACTTAAGATTGAAAACTAGGATACCTCATCATAAATCATGGAAAAGGGGTTACTAGCTTCAAACAATCAAGGGGTGACAACGTATCTTGAAAGAGTTGGGTGGCTCTATCAGATTATTGGCCCTGGCCTAAGCATTGACACTAAAATGACAACATATCCCTTGTATTGGTAAACACATCTATTATAAATTATTTTGGTACCTTAAGAAAACCACTATTTTTTAATGAGAAAGAATCGTGGGTGTTGTTTGGATGCCTAACATGATAGTATTAACCTGGACTATTAATTCTTTTGACCCTTGAAGGAGGATTATGATGTGTTAGATCAAAATTGTTCATTGGTTTTTAAAATTATTGGCTTAGTGTCCTGGCCTAAGCATTGACACTCAAGTGATAACATATCCCTTGTATTTGTAAACACATCTACCATAAATGATTTTGGTACCTTAAGAAAACTACTATGTTTTATTGAGAAAAAATTGTGGGTGTTGTTTGGATGCCTAACATGATAGTATTAACCTGAACTATTAATTCTTTTGACCCTTGAAGAAGGATTTTGATGGGTTAGAACAAAATTGTTCATTGTTTTTTAAAAGTCTTGGCTTAGTGGTAGGAACCAAGCTTGTTATCTTTTAAGGAGTGGCAAAGGAGGTATTTAAAAATTGAACCATTTATGCTTCATCAAGATCACTAATGAGTGCAATGGAAGATCACAATATGGTGTGGAAGAGTCTTTAGGTCCTTTTTTGTGTGCATAAGTGGTGTAAATAACTTGAAATTGAAACGATGAAAGTAAATTGTTGAATAAAATTGTAGGAAAGGAAAATGTTGAAAATGATAAATACTTGAAAGTACTGATTTTATTCTTTAATATCGACTTACACTAAATATTTGAGTGATCAAATGATAAACACTAAGAAAGAAACATTTAATAATTTGTGAAAAAATTAACATGCTAAAGCTAACTTATAGAAAAATAAAGACATTGCTAGAAAATTGAATTTATAAAGAATGTGTTTTACTATTATTATTATTATTATTATTCAACATTTAGCAAGGTTGTGACATTCAATTTGATTATTGTTATTATTTTAACTATTATTATAGTTATAACAACAACAACATGGGTGACAAGTGCAAGGGGATAATTTTTTATCCCAATGGAAAACAAGAAGATATGCTTGAATGGGGTTGGGTCCAACCACTAATAATCAAGTTGAAGCCCTTGCTTTAATCCAAGGATTAAAACAATTGAATTCTAGGTGAAGCAAAAACAACATAATCATTAGAGACCCAACTATAATCATTAGACTTATGCATAGGTTGTCCACTGCATCTGATGGAAAGCTTGCTTGACTTATTCATAGAGTTCAAAAAGAACTTTGTCATTTTGATACATCGAAGTTCTATAATTTTTTAATGGAGCACAAAAATTGTCATATCAATTAGATAGCTCAACATCTCGTCTGGATGAAGGAACTCTCAAGAGAAAAAGTGGGGTATCCATCAAGCCTATTCATTAAGGTGAATTAACGTTTTTTTATATGAATGGAATGTTCTTCATGTACCACCAAATAAGGAAGCATGTAGTTAGTTTACATGATTAAGTATCAATGAAAGTCCTAAAGGTGATACCCTTGCTCACTTTATTCATAATTGTGAACCAACCCTTTAAAGTGTGGAAGGACATAAGTCTATATGTAGTTGGGATGATGGGAATTGTTACGATTGAGAGTGGAAGCCTCGGTGTGAGGTTCATTAACTTGGCAACTAAACTTTTGGGTTTGTGACTTTCATTGGATGTGTCTCTTCCCATTTCATTTGGTTTCTTGGTAAGTACTAGAAACTTTGGATCTTCTCCCTTTGAGATTTTTGGTATAATTCTTGAAAGTGAAGTGGTTTTCAAATTAGTGTTGGGTATGGAGTATGATTTAAGGGGGACAATCCTACCTTGGTGGTTTGGGTGTCTTGGGAAGCTTGGGTAATCTGTTCAGGTACCTCTACATGTGTCCTACTCATGTATGATTTTGGCAAGTTTAAATGTCTTTTGGTATCTATTTTTCATGAATGACGGAGTGTCTTTGTGGAAGTGCTCCATGGTTGTTTTGTGTTATTTTTATTTGGATAGGATTTTGGGCAGGTATATTTTCTATTTGGGCTACATGGACAATTCTGATATCTTTTATTTCCAAGGGAACAACACTCTCTAGGGAATTCTTGAAATACAAAGGGTTCTTAGGAGGCATGAGAGTCTTATCACTAAAAATAAGACTTCTTTGTTCTTTATCACATCCAAAATACATGAGCATGAGGTAACCTGCAATAACGAGAATGCTTTATTAATGGAGATGGTTCTATAGGAAAGTAGACAAATACAAGCTCTTGAAACAAAGTGCAAAACACTTAGAGAGTTGGTTTCTCTTCAGAATAATTCTTCACAATCTGTGGCTTCAAATATTGGATTATGTACGAGATCAACTTGGGGGGAATTTGAAGAAGAAGAAATAGTTCATTCAATTGCGTGAATATGTGGAGATAGAAGTGAAAGATCACTACCTTCTTATGTTAGGCAAGATGATGGCCACAACAATCATATGTTCCATCAAATTTCGGTCTTTTTAATGTTTTGCTAAGTAGGGTTGATATTAGGAGTTTTTTATAGAATACATATTAGCAAAAGTTTATGGTCCTCCTTATTGAAGGGGATTTTTAAATTTCGTACACAAATTTATCAGTACTTTGCTCAGCTTCAAAAATATTCTCTAGTAAACAAAATATTTTTGTATTTCAATGCTAATAAGCAAGTCTATGGATTTTATTAATACAAAATTTATATGTTTGTGTTTAAAAAAAACAATAACAATAACAATAACAACAACAATAAGTATAATTGTTGTTATTATTGTCATGATTGTTGTTTTTGTTGTTGTTACTATTTTTCCATATATATAATCGTTAAAATTATTATTATTATTATTATAAACATCATCTCATGCATTTTAACTTAATTCAACACTACTATGATGTTGCAACATCTTGCATTGAAACAATTGACATTATGGGAACCTTTGTATTGCAAGAGATGACACAAAATCGATGCAACAAGCACAATTTGAACAAAAAATTGATTTAGAACAAGGTTTTGTGTCATGCCTTTTCTAGATTTCACCCATAAAGTGAAAAGATGATGACAATATCATTTCAATTTTGCTTCAAGATTTGTGGTGAAGATTATGTTGGAGGTGAGAGAGCTTGTGGGTGCATTTAGAAAGAGAAACCATTTGGAGATTTGAGGGCTGGATCTATTGGATTCAAATGTGAGATTTATTTTCAGTCACCCCCTTTTAAATTTAATTTTTTTTGCACATTTATGATGTGGTTTGGAATGACATTTGGGAGGGGATTTGGGATTATATTGAAGAGTCTGAAAAAACTATGCAAGAAAAGGAATACTCATAGAATCTAAACCATAAGAATAACAATGGCACATTCATCTAGTATCCATAATATTTACCCTTGAAACATTTAACTAGGAAAAATAACCTAAGTGAGAGTCACACCCTCTCTCTATCTCAATGTCTTAACTCAATCATTCACCATTCAAGTGTTTAGGTATTTAGCAGCAATCAACCTTGATCAGTTTGCCCAAATTAGATTACATATGTAATCCCTTAACCGAGATTAGATTACAATGGGTCAAAACCATTGTTGAAATACCACATAACATGTCATATTTTTCCTCGAGGGATTTGCCCCCCATGCCCTCCTAGTTAAGTGAGGTGGGTCCCCACAATACCCCTTCATTTAGGGTTAGCCCTTAAACCCCATCTATATGTGACTAAACTTGCTTACAAAGGATACAACAAATATCCAACAAATATTTTGGATCCCATAACTATTTAGGATTTCCCCATATAATTACGATTTCAAAACAAAACAAAATAATCTAGGGTTTAAAGAAAACATACCTCTTCCTCCTCTTCCTCTTCCTCCCCCTCTCCTTATCCTTCCTCTTTCTCCCCCCCTTCTTCCTCTTTTTATCCCTCACCTTCTCCTTCCAATTCATCTCCCCCTTTCTCTCTCTCACCTTCTCCTTCCTCTTCGTCCCCTCCTCCTCCTTCTTTTTCTCCCTCCGCTTCTCCTACCTCCCCCCCCTCTCTCTTCCTCTCTCTCGTCTTATCCTTCCTCTTCCTCCCCTCCTCCTACCTCTTTTTCTCCCTCCCCTTCTCCTTCCTCTTCCCCCCCACTCCTCTTTCCTCTTCCTCTCCTCTTATTCCTCTTTTTCTTCCTCCTTTCTACTTCCTCTCCCTCTCCTTCTCCCTCTTCCTCTCTTTATTCTTCCACTTTTTCTCCCTCATATCCTCTCTCTTGATAATCATCTCTCCTTCTTTTTCTCCCTCCGCTTCTCCTACCTCCCCCCCCTCTCTCTTCCTCTCTCTCGTCTTATCCTTCCTCTTCCTCCCCTCCTCCTACCTCTTTTTCTCCCTCCCCTTCTCCTTCCTCTTCCCCCCCACTCCTCTTTCCTCTTCCTCTCCTCTTATTCCTCTTTTTCTTCCTCCTTTCTACTTCCTCTCCCTCTCCTTCTCCCTCTTCCTCTCTTTATTCTTCCACTTTTTCTCCCTCATATCCTCTCTCTTGATAATCATCTCTCCTTCTTTTTCTCCCTCCGCTTCTCCTACCTCCCCCCCCTCTCTCTTCCTCTCTCTCGTCTTATCCTTCCTCTTCCTCCCCTCCTCCTACCTCTTTTTCTCCCTCCCCTTCTCCTTCCTCTTCCCCCCCACTCCTCTTTCCTCTTCCTCTCCTCTTATTCCTCTTTTTCTTCCTCCTTTCTACTTCCTCTCCCTCTCCTTCTCCCTCTTCCTCTCTTTATTCTTCCACTTTTTCTCCCTCATATCCTCTCTCTTGATAATCATCTCTTCCTTCATATTTTTCACCCTCAACTCCCTCTCCTTCTTTCTCTTCCCTACTCCTTCTCCTCTTTTTATTCCCCCTCTTCTCCTCCTCCTCCTCTTCCTCTTTTTCTTCCCCCTATCCGTCCTCCTCCTCTTCCCACTCTTCCTTTCATCCTTCTATTATTCCTCTCCCTCTCCTTCTTTCTCTTTAACTTTCCTTTTCTCCCACCCCTCTCTTCCTTTGCTTCTCCTTCCTATTTTCTCCCCCTTTTGTCTTTTCCTTTTTTTATTGTCTTTCTCTTCATCTTACAAGATCCTATATTCAAAATAATATTAATATTAATAATTATTAATACTAAATTATTGTTATTATCGGTATTAAATTATTATTGTTTCCTTAAAATAAATCATAATTCACTAATTTGTGTCACACATATATCAATAAACACACCAATTACTTTATAGTAAAATAAATTACTACAAATTCTGCCTCTAATCCCTCTTCACCTCTCAATGTATCCCCCCTCCTATTTTTTTCCAAGTGCAAGTATACATGTCCAAATATATACATTAAGAATAAATCAAGTTGCAATGTTGTTGATCATGGTGTTAGCTGCATGGAACTATTTCTATAATTATCAGCTACCATGGCCAATGTGTCTCTCCGTGTGTTGATGCTATGTATGTGTATTTTCAATTCTCATGCTAAATTATGTATATAATTTATTCCATGGATTTTATGTACTTACCTTGGAAGATTATTGTTGTAATAAATACACAAATCATATATCTTCTAGTGGAGAGGGACCATAACATGATGTTTAGCATATGGAAAGAGAGGAGGAATGTCAGAGAATAAGGGGGAAATAAAAAATAGTTGATGAAGGAAAGTCATTGTTAGTCCTTGGACAAACTATAACCTCTTACCCTTGATTTTTTAGCCTATGCTATTGATAAATTTGTTCCTATCTTCTCAATACCAAAAAAACATGCCTCACTATACACTTGTTTGTATCAAGTTCTCTGTACACTTCTCTTTTTATTATTTTGGGTGTTTTTGCTTTGATGGAGTTTATTTTCATATGCTTTTAGTGAGATATATTCGAATATTTACATGGTTTGAGTATGTCCCATTAGAAATCCTAGTCAAATTTTAAAATTTTTCTTTAGCTTAAACATAGACAGAGTCGCTACAAGAATGTCGCCATTCTTGTAGCGCCAAAATCCATCATTTTTTAATGTGTCTTGGTCCTGACAATTGTGTTAGCTATCACAAGAACATGCAGAGGATCATGTAGAGAATTGTGCAACAATGGTGACTATCGTCAAAATGATGATTCAATATAGGGATATCGTTTAAAGAATGCAAGTATGTACCTGTTAATGCATCCACTGAAGTTGGGTTTTGGGTCACAATCTGAAGAACTTAAAGTTATGATCTAATTTTGATAATGAATTTGTATAACTAGACTGGGAGCCTAACAACATTTTGTAGCCGAAGGAACCTTTCCATATCAGTTGCATATGCAGGAATTTCTAAAGCTCAATCAAATTGAAACTCTAGCATGATAGAAATCAATAAGTGTGATGGATCCCAAGAAAAGTGGTCAGGTTAGCTGTTTGGAACCTATTGGGGGGGGGGGGGGGGGGGGGGGGGGGGGGNTTGGGACTTATTTCATTTTAAACTTAATGGAAAAGGCTATCTAATAGTTAGACTATTTCTTCTTGTCTTTATTCTTTCTTGTCTTACTTAAATACACGTGTATCTTTGCAAAACATTTTATGTGTCTTGTTTATGTTTGAAAGCCAACAAATATTTTTATTATTGCTTGCTCATTACATGATTTGTGTTTAAGTACATTATTCTTGTTTCTGAATGATATTTAGAATAAAGAATTTTCCTTTGTGAGTGAATAAATTGGAAACTTGCATTTTTCTTTCCTTTCATTTTAAACTCCTTTATCTAGCTCATCATATTGACTACCATTGACCAAGTAAGTGTGATAGGAACTTGATTTTGTGATCTGAGATTGATATTGTCCTTTTCATCCACTGCTTAACCCATAAACCAATCCAAAACCTAAAAATACCTACAAACCTAAAACCATTGCAATAATTGAGGTGCCCTAGATTTCCCTTAGCAGTCAAGGACATCTTTAGGGACTAACATCTTTTGGTGTCATTGTCAGGGACGAAGGAAGGAATAAATTTTCCTTGGGAGAGCATCAACAATAAGATCTGATCTTTGATGGCGAACAAAGGTTAGGCACATACATACTGCGATCATTCACCTGGCAACTCCATGGTTAAAGAATCCAATGGCAACTCCACAGATCTAGAATGTCATCAGATGATCATATGAAAGATATTTTGGCTGCAAGGTTTGCTCCTTTTAATTTTGTTGATATTCCCTATTTTCCAAATGTTGTTCCTACTATAGATGAGTGGGGAGATTGTCTGCCCAGATTTAAAGAGAATAAAGATAATCATCATGCACAATACCTCATCAAGTTTCATGAATGCATGGATCAACTGCATATTCATCATGAAGATGTCCTCATAAAAATGTTCATGTACTCTTTAGAAGGTGATGCAAGACAATGGTATAGATATTTACCTCCTGGAAGTATATCTTCTTTGAAAATTTTTCATACATGATTTCATAATCATTGTAGAAGACTCTTTCCTGCTGAGCTTTTATTTGAAAACTGCTGTGAAAAATTTGAGTCAAGTCTACATCATGGGGAAGATTGTGCTTATTATAGTGAAAAGGAAATGGAAAACTTGCAAGAGAATATTATTCCTCTTTCTTTTTCTTGTGAGCAAGATCAAGACTCTTATAGACAAATTGATAGTCTTCCCCTTGGAAATGATGAAGATATGCACATTTCTTCAGAAATTTCCAAGAATAAAGAGAAGGTTTTGGTTGATTTTTCAGATTTTATGTCAATTCAACCATCTTTTGAGTCAATAATTAATGATAAATATGAAGGTGTTGATGGGGAGTTATGGGATGAAATGTTGACCTCTACTCTTGAAAGTAAAAATCAATTTATAATGAAAGAAGAACATAGATATTTATCATTGTCATTAGATATTTATCCAAATACACCACTTTATGATGCATATGATGATGATATTGCATTATTAGATCGGGAATATCCTTTTATGAAACATTTTGATCAACATTTCCATGAAACCAACAAAACTACAAACAATGAAGAATCAGATCTCGCATATGACAGTGATGGTTTAGAGTCAGCATAGTTTTGATGAATAGATTTCTACATTAGCATGCACTGAAACTCATAGCTCTGATCCATTATATGACAATTATGGATCAAATTCTTTGGAGGAAAACAAAGAAAACATAATGGTTTATATACAAGATGCAGTACTACCAACAAAGATTACCCAAAGACCATCCAATTAGTCGAAGCAAGAAGAGGCAATTAAGCACACACAAGATCTCATTGAGCATGTTGTTCCTATTATTGGAATTAATGAAGCTATATTGCAGCCTATTTACACTCATGATTACCTTGTTGTTTTCCATGCTGCTAAAGAGCTTTTTGTCCAAGAAAGATGTCAACAGGTTCAAGAGAATGTTGTTGCCTCTGACTTTTATGAAGTGCATGATGTTCATGAGTTGTTTCAAGAAGGACAAGAGGATCATAGTATTGTCAATGCAACAAAAATTACAGAGGAGCAACTTGGTCTTTTAAGTCAGTTGGAAAATTTCCCTGTCTTTCATGACCCAGTGGCTACTTGGATGGAGAAAGTTTCTTCAGGAGTCCCAAACATCCCAACTTTTGGTATGCCACTTAATTGCATCAGTAAGTTTGAGTTTTCCATAATATTTATGTTGTATTTATCATGTTTTTTTTGTGTGTTTTATCAATCAATTGCATACAATAAGTTCTAATAGTTAGTCAGATGCTTTCATGGATGCATTGGAAGTTTGATGTGACATGATCAAGGAGATGATTGGTTAGTTGTGTAGGATCAATACATAAATATGATTTATTTTTTAACATGTTGGTTTCAGTTTGAAGATCAATTTGCAGTGTGAGAGTAGTGTCAAGTTTTCAGTGAGCAAGAATAAGGACTCCATAGCCCAATGGAGACACTAGTCTGCATTTAGCTTCTTTAATTTTGTATTTCAGAGTGCAAAGTATATGATCTTAAATAAAGTAGGGATCAGAGCAGTTGGAAACAAAAAAAAGGTGGATATTCAAAACAAATAAAGTGAGAAAGGAAAGGCATTGGTCTGCACAATTCTTAATGTTTTATCACAAAACATTATCCCCAGAAGGAGCCAATGTTAGTTCTTGGACAAACTATAACCTCTTACCCTTGATTTTTTAGACTATGCTATTGATAAATTCGTTCCTATCTTCTCAATACCAAAAAACCATTCCTCACTATACAATTGTTTGTATCAAGTTCCTTGTACACTTCTCTTTTTATGATTTTGGGTGTTTTTGCTTTGCTTGAGTTTATTTTCATATGCTTTTAGTGAGATGGAATTGAATATTTACATGGTTTGAGTATGTGCCATAAGAAATTCTAGTCGAATTTTAATTTTTTTCCTAAGCTTAAAGAGAGACAGAGTCACTACAAGAATGTCACCATTCTTGTAGCACCTAAATCCATCATTTTTGAATGTGTATTGGTCCCAAAAATCGTGTTAATTGTCACAAGAGCATGCAGCAGTAGTGACTATCATCAAAATGATGATTCAATATAGGATATCATTTAAAGAACACAAGTATGTACATGTTAATGCATCCACTAAAGTTGGGTTTCATGTCACGATATGAAGCACTTAAAGTTATGATCTAGTTTTGAAAATGAATTTTTATAACTAGACTGGGAGCCTACAAACATTTTGCAAACGAATGAACCTTTCCATATCAGTTTCCTGTGCAAGAATTTCTAAAGCTCAATCAAATTGAAACCCTAACATTTTGACATAAATTAAAGTTAGTGTGATGGCTCCCAAGAAAAGTGGTCATGTTAGTCGTTTGGAACCGNTGGTGGGACTATGAGACTTTATTTCTGATTGTAAAAGCTTGGGACTTATTTCATTTTACACTTACGGGAAAAGGCTATCCGATGGTTAGACTAATCTTCTTGTCTTACCTAAACACATGTGTATCTTTGCAAAGAATTTGATATATCTTGTTTATGTTTGAAAGCCAACAAAGATTTTGCTAATTGCTTGCTCATTACATGATTTGTGTTTAAGTAAATTATTTTTGTTTCTGAATGATATTTAGAATCAAGAATTTTCCTTTGTGAGTGAACAGATTGGAAACTTGCATTTTTCTTTCCTTTCATGTTAAACTCCTTTATCTAGCTCATCAGATTGACTACCATTGACTAAGTAAGTGTGATAGGAACTTGATTTTGTGATTTGATATTGATATTGTCCTTTTCATCCACTACTTGAACCATAAACCAATCAAAAACCTA